>JAZDUH010000323.1:1370000-1400000 GCA_036419115.1 Scarus forsteni | reverse complement strand
TAAAGCTTCCAAAAAGAACTATACCAACATTATTTTATATTGACTCAAACACAATTAAAAATTTACAATTTAATGAGTCTGACACCGAAGTAAATCCAATTTAAGCTTCTTTTTAAAGCAATAAAGTTAGGAATGTTTATCAGATTTTAAAGCACAAATAGGTTACCTTTATCATTGTTTCCAAATATAGTTTTTACTAATACTATATATTATTTTTTAAGGCCTGGCAAAATATATTTAGAGACAAAATTATCAAAGTTCTTTTGACTTGTAAAATAAAAAAAAATGTACCATCAATCTAAGATTGGTAGACATATTTTATCACCTACATAATATATGCATTATCATGATAAATCATATACAGCAGTTAATGTTGTTTTCTTCATAATTTCAATTTATTTCTGTATTTTTGTTTGTTTTTTTGGAAACGATTGGTGGGCCACATCCAGTGAGGTGAAAGGTCGCATCTGGCCCCTGGGGCACCAGTTGCCCACCCCTGGTCGAAGATGAGGGCCAGACAAGATCAACATTTATTCGTCAAAAATTGACTAATTTTTTTGCAGTGGAAACAAGTGTGTTTTTATTTTCAGGCAGCCTTAAAAGTCACTGTAAAGTACTGAAGCAAAGGGAAGAGATGATGGTGCACAGGTCCTACATGGCAGCTGTTGCAGTGCATTGTGGGATTTGTAGTGAGTGTTTGCTGTACTCTTTAATGGAGGGTCATAATGGAAGACATAAGCTGTGTCCGAAATGGCATACTAACGCACTACACACTACAAACTCATGTGTATATACTGTATACTACATACTGTAAGTATGATTAGAATGTCAGCGTTCACACTGTAGTATACTACTAAGTTTCCCATGATGCATTTCAAACCTCCAACAACAAAAATCAGAAGCACACCAGGCTATCAAATATCTCTGTTAATTCGACACATTAAAAAGTTCAGAGAGCATTTTAGGCGAGAAAGTCACCACGTAGAATACCATAATGTGGTCATTTGAGCCATAAAACGCACGGATACAAATTTCATTTTGGCATTTCGGACATTCCATTATGCGTGCCATTATGCTATCAAAGAAACTTCCGGTCGGCTCCAAAACAGCCCAATTTAAAAAAGCGTTAAAGAACTAAAAGGAGATAATAAAAGATGCTTTTATTTTGAAAATGGGAAGTTTGCTAGTGTCTGATTTTTAGCTGAATGCCGGGCATAATGCATGCCACAATGCATTATGGGGCGGTTGAGTGTGAGTAGTATGCCCACCTCGCATACTTAAATTTTTTTCCGATATAGTATACATCCAGGTATTTCTCGCACACTCAATCTTTTCACACTATCTAATGTGAACACACTACATACTCATTTTGACGTCACACTTAGTATGAGTAGTACGTTAGTATGACATTTCGGACACAGCCATACTAAATCATCTTTTAGGCCATATTTCATTTTATCTTTGGCCAGATTTGGTCATTGGGTCTTGAGTTTGACATGCCTGGTCGAGATGATATTAAAATTATTTTTCTTATTAATCCTATTTTTAATTTTGAGAATTTTATTAGAAGAAAACCAAATCCACAGAGTTCTTCATCAGGGAAATGTGAGCTCTGACCTACGACAGGCGCTGATACACATGCCGTACTTGTTATTGGACTGCATATCAGGTCGTTTCATCGGCACCGTTGTCAATCACAAAGCCATAAAATACCAGAGCAACGTTAGAAAGGAGGCTGTTTCTCATTCTCCTCACCACAACCGTCTGAATATTTGAATCGACAAACAGCCTGCCACTCAAACCACCTCTGTGTTGTTTCATTAAAAAGTATAGAAGTCAAATTGTCTCTCCCTTTCCTCTGCGATCACTCGCGTCTCCCTGATGGCTCTGCACAGACCACACTTTAATGAGGCCATTTCATTTACCGGAGCCTCTATGCAAAACAACCGCGGCGTCATTTTAATCAACACTGTCTGTTTGATTGCAGCTCCGCCATGAAACTTCGCCCCCTCTATTTTGCATCACACCCTGAGCTGTCATGCTGACCTTGCCGTGCCCTGTGCATGTGTGCATCTGGCCCAATCAGTCCGCCCTCGTGTGATGCCATTTTAGGACAGTGTTGCGTTATTGATGTCAGTCTGCCCGTCGTGCTTCTGGAAATAGGCTGCAGGATCAGATGCAGTTGACGCAAAGAGGGGAAAGTGTGTCTTCTTATTGGGCATGTGCTGATACATGCAGGAAGGAGCAGCCATGGATCTCTGAGGTGCAGGCTGATGGGCTTCAGACAGCATAACGTTTGTGTGTGTGAGGAAGTGCTGAGAGGGATGGGATCTGTCGTCTGGGGTTCCCTGAGTCGGGCTGATGCTCCACTTTCACACAGACTCCCTGCTGCTCCCATTCCTCTCCCCTTCACTTCCTCATGGCTTGCATCTTTCTCACAAGTGTTTCTCACTCACTTTTACCACATGTCCCCCTTTTAAAAGCTCCTCATTCGAAGATTTAACGCATATTAGCCTCTCTTTACTGATTCCCTCTCCTCCAGTTGATGAGCTTTTAAGGCGGGGAAATGCAGCCTCGCTCTGTCTTTCTGTTTCTTTTTAACGCCGTCTGTCTGCTTGACTCCTCGCTCAGACGAGGGGGGGACTCATAGTGATGAAGATGCTCATTTCTCTCTCCCCTGGAGGGCCAGATTGCTCTGTTGTGCCATTAACCAGAAGTTGCGCTCACGCCTTGGCAGCCCATTAACATATTTCATCTGCATGCTCCGCTCTCTTCCCACAATCCAATTGTGCTTATTTTTCTCGCGGTAATGTGCAAGATATAAGAAACAATAAGTTATTTTGGTTATTCTGGTGAAGTAAACACTGCTGGCTATTAAGGGCAGAGGAAAGTGTTTAAGAGTGTGATTACAAAGAGGGAAAAAGAGGCTGAAGCCCCCGCTGAATCATACAGCTATCTGTTATGTTCTGGGAGCAACAAAAAGACAGATGTGGCCACACACATGCATGCAAGAAAACAAATAGTTGGCCACACTTTGACTTAAGCCACATTAAATATGTCAAACAGAAGCATGAGAGTGTGACAGAATCTGGGAAGAGGAACAGCAGAGCAAGAAAAACAGAGGCGGATCTTCAGTGTCCTCAACAGGGTTAGCTTTGACAGCAGATGCATCCTAAAAACGGTTCTTAAGACTCTTGATTTTTATGTCCAAGTCAAGAAAATAAACAAAGGTCCTTGATTAAAAAACAAATGTCTGTCTATTTATTAGGTGTGCAACAATACATGTATCTGTATTAAACTGTTCGATACAGTGGCCTTGGTTCGGTACACCCTGTGAACCGAACAATACGTAATTTTGTATTTATTTATTTGATCAACTTCTGACAAGGTGCTATGAGCTGAAAGTTCAGTCAATCTGCGTTCGACTACTCCGGGCTGCATTGTCGAGCACAGATCTGCTGAGCTGCACGCGCAGCACCTCCCCTTTCATTTGGCCAAGCTGCTGAGACAGAAGAAGCTACATACGCTCGGGCGCTGCAACATGGCGAGTGCTTTACCTTCAGCTGAAATTGAAGACCCTCCACTATCATTCAGATCTGGTGTTTGGGACTACTTTGGCTTCCGTGTCAAGAATGACCCTGATGGTGAGCGTGTCGTGGACAAAAACACAACAGTATGTCGGAAGAGCAACACGATGCTAAACTACGTCAGGAGAAATACAACAAACGCCGACATCATCCCGGTGTTAAAACAAGTGGAACCAGACAGAAACAACAAGCAGCACACATGCTACAGACTTTACCTGGGTCATTTAGACAGCCATTAGCACATGATTCAAAGAGGGCAAAGGAAATCGACCGGGCCATAGCTACTTTTATTGTTGTCCACATGAGACCCTTTTCTGTTGTGGATAACGCCGGGTTTCAGGACATGGTACGGACACTTGATACACTTATAGCTCGTTCTTTATAATATTTACTCTGCTGCTAAGAATGCACCACATAAGATGGGTGAGTTCTCCATTAGATACATTTAATTTTTACTTATTCTTATTTTTACATGGTGATGTTTTTGTTTTTTATGATTCTAAGTGTGCACCGAAGAATGTGCCTGGTTTAGCTGCAAGAGTTACATTTAATTCAATTTAATGAAAAAGTACTCTGAGTTGAAACAAATGCTTGTTATTTTAATAAACCACAAGTAAAAAAGGTATCGAACCATGACAGAAACATACCGAACCGAACCGTGAATTATGTGTATCGTTGCATCCCTGTCCATCTATCTATCCGTCTGTCTGTCTATCCGTCTGTCTGTCTGTCTGTCTGTCTGTCTATCTATCTATCTATCTATCTATCTATCTATCTATCTATCTATCTATCTATCTATCTATCTATCTATCTATCTATCTATCTATCTAAGTTTTTGACGGGCTCATTAGAGCTACAGTCCAAACTGGTGGCAGACGACCCTATTTTCAACCTTTGACCTTCTTTGGTGGGCTTGAAAAAGTGCTGTGAAAATGAAAATAAAACAACAAAACCAAATGAAGAAAAAAAAAACACTGTTCCCCTATGTATCGCAAGTCCATTTTATTTTGTGTGAAGTCAAACCTTGATATTGAAAATGAAACTCCATAAACAGTTTAACTTTTATTAAGTAAATCTAGACCAAAACCTGAAATAAAATGCCTAAAAAATGGCTAAAATATTCACGTTTGTATAAAGAACTCAACAGTCTGAAGAACATCACAGTTAACTCTGATCTGAAGCAGCTACACAACAACAGGAACACATTTACAGAAACTGTCATAAAAAGCACCTGCCCCTCTGCCCCCCTACCCATCACCCTGTTTGGGTCTGCCTCTTTTGTTTGATGCTAATGCTCTTCAACAATCTGCAGTCGTCCTGGAGGCAGGAATGTTGCATAGACGAACAGGAGGGCAGTTAACCCGAGCAGCAGGGAAGGCCTGGAGGGGGTAAAGCTTTTTTAAACAGCACCACACTGGATTAAACTTTGACCCGAGCATGAGGCTCTAAAAGCTCTGCACTCCCAGTCGCAGATAAAGAAAGTGTGCATGGCTGTTTAAAGACTCAGCGTTAAGACTGTGGGGGGGTTAGTGTCAACGATCAGCTGGACTCACTAATACAACATGAGGCATGCTAAACATCCAGTAACAAGTAAATATTTTGAATGGCATAAATACAGAGGTCAACACAGACGCTGTGTCCCATTTCAGGGGCTACATCTTCAGGAGGGCAACAGTTAGGACTGATTATGTCCCAACCTTCTTTTAAAAGCAGTTCATTTTTTTTTTTTATGTCATCTAGCTTCTAAATGTGTCTTTTATTTATGTTTAATGAGGGATTCATCAGCTTCATCAACAATGAAATACAGTGAGTGAATTTATCATCAAACCATAGGCTCTGTTTTTATGTAGTAATCCATCGGTATAAGCTGAAAGGAAAAGTTCAGTTCCTGCAGCTTTTACATTGTTTATAGAATGAAGAACAACAATATACTCACCCAGAAGGCTTTCCTGATCCAAACAGTGCTTCAGGAGATATTTAAATCCAAAATCAAGCAGCAGACACCGATATAATGGTAGCCTGTAGGGCATGGATCGCTGCACCTAAAAACTGCAATAATCGTCCAAAAACTCATGTTTTTCACCAATATTCCATCATGATCTGTTCTGTATGGTCCGCCATTGCAGTCTGTGTCACTCCACACAGCGCTGTGTGGCTGTAATGACCTCGGAACTAAAGAGTTTGTTTACGTGCCCTTCACGCATGCGCAGTACTCTCTGGAGCGCTTCCCCCTTTCTATGAGCTCCTCATCTGTAAACTCTGGCTCAAAACTGTAAGGACATCCATCATATTCAAAGTTCTCCTCCACAACATCTTCGTCCGATTGATATTCGTCCATTTTGCACAAAACTGAAAGAAGAAAGTCGATTTGCAGGCCGCCGGTCTTTCCCTGAAACAATGAGCCGCACTGCGCATGCGCAAAGGGCACGTAAACAAACTCTTTAGTTCCGAGGTCATTACAGCCACACAGTGCTGTGTAGAGTGACACAGACTGCAATGGCGGACCATACGGAACGGATCATGATGGAATATTGGTGAAAAACATGAGTTTTTGGACGATTAATGCAGTTTTTAGGAGCAGCGATCCATGCCCTATTGGCTGCCATTATATCGATGTCTGCTGCTCGATTTTGGATCTAAATATCTCCTGAAGCACTGTTTGGATCAGGAAAGCCTTCTGGGTGAGTAAATTTTTGTTCTTCATTCTATAAACAATGTGAAGGCTGAAGGAACCGAACTTTTCCTTTAATATAAGAATTAGAGCTGAAACGATTCCTCGGATAATCCCGATTATTCGATTACAAAATATCCTCGGGGCAAATTGTGCGCTTCAAAGCCTCGTTTAATATATAATTATACATATAAAATATATATCTGGACTACTATACAGCGCACAGTGTTTGACACAGACGGTAATTTCTGTGGCACAACGCGCCTGCTACCTCTGCTGCTGCGCGGCTTGTAAAATCATGAAGGAAGAGAAAAGAGAGGGACAGAAAGGAGAGAGTCCACAGAAGAAATGGCAGAGAGTGTCCCAAGTGTGTGGTCACTACAAGAAGGGACGAAAAGAAAACACAGTGCAGTGTGTCTGATGTCAAACGGAGTTAGCTTAGCACGTAGCTTAGCATGATAGCACGTCGTCACTGCTGCAGCACATCAACAGTAAACATCCGGTCTGTGCGTCAGAGCGACACAACAGGATGACACTCATGATACATCAACAGAAACAGCTGTGATCAATAACTGAGATATGGGCTAGTAAATAACCTACTTTGATTATGGCTCCGTGTAAAGGCTGGTTCAGAACGTAAATCAATGTGGAGGCTACTTGCCCAGAATCATGTGTATTTTGTTCACATACTTTTCACATCCAATAACTTTACATTTAATTTGATTGCAGAGAGTAGAAGAGGAAACACTGACAGTGAGTAGAGGAAGCAGGTATAGGGAATGCTTTCATATGTTATAGAAATGTACATTAGCTAGTTAAATGATCTTAGTATCTAAGTATGAGATTATGTGGTCCTAGAAATAAAGCAAGCAAAATAAGATCATCAATATGGTACAGTAGTAAAGGCAATAATTTAGCAAAGAGACAAGCATGAACACAAATAAAATAAAAATAACCAAACTTGGAAAAAAAATACTGAAAAAAGCAAGATATGGCCCAGAGTAAAAATAAAAGTATAGATTTTGATTTTGAGATCCCATTTATGGTCAGAATGTTCAAAATAAGAAAAATAAGTTAATTTAAGTGACCTGGCTTTTCTGTTTTGTGTGTTACTAATAATAATAATGTGTAGGGATTCAATGTAAAAAAGAAAAATAGCAGTGAGCTCAATGTAACTGTTATCCGCTTACTCGATTAATCGCCAAAAATTTGATCGAGTAATCGATTACGAAAAGAATCTCTGTAGTTTCCTAATAGTTTTTAAACTATGATTCTGGTCCGTACAAGTATAAATGTTCATTACAGAAGGGAAGCTCTGCCTGATGAGAGCTTCAGACTGCAGAGGCATGTATTAAAGCCACTGGTATCCTCACTCTTATTTCAGATAGTTTGATGACATGAGTTTAAGATAAGCTGGCAACATGGGTTTATTTGGTCCTCCCCAGGTGTCAAAAGTAAACAGCAACCATATCTGTGGCAGAATCACCTATTTATCCAGTTTGGTAGTTTTGCTAACTCTTGTGAAGCCTGCAAACTGTAGCTGTGTAAATTTAGGGTGGACCATGTATTTGATAATTGCCCCTCCGTCATATTGGGCCTCAACCCCCTTATGGACAACGTTGATTGTATGCACACTGTTTTTAAAGCAGTTTTCTTCACATTCAAAAAGTGTGGAAGTTTAATTGGTTACCAAGTCAACTGATGACTTTCAGTCGCCTTAAGCAGCTGATAAAAACAGAGAGGGTGCTTGTAATGTCTCTTTTTTTATGGTTTAGAAACAAGTCCATAGCTTTCTAAGATCTAGTGCTATGGTGTGTTACGTTCTAAATAATGCTGAGGAAGGTGCCTGGCTACTGTGTATTGCATAAAACCAGGCAATTGCACAAAAAGATGGGGAGTGCTGCTTTAAATTACATGGAGTGAAGGTGGCTCTATCTGCAACAACATGCAACCCGAGCTTCCATGCTTGGTAATGTCCATCAGGGCTTGTACTGCAAACCAGAGGGTGGCATGTTAGTCCTGATCAATCATGCTTGGAAGTTAGTCTGGTGGTTTGGAAGATGCTAGCTGTCTTCCTGGGCCACTACTGATGATTATGGCAGTTGGTAGGACAGCTAAAGGGGTTGGCTTCCCTTGCTGAAGCCAACCCTGCTGAAGCCTCAGGACATAAGCACCTATGAATGAAGTAAACGCCAAGTAAAGGTAGCCCCATCTGCAACAACATGTAGCCTTAGCTTTCATGCAGACTCTTCTGCAGAGCTGATCTCCATCACTGTGGCTAATGTTCAGGTCAATGTCATGTGCATCATACAACCCAACTTCAAAAGTCCCAAACTATCTATTTTGCAAGTTTTTGGAAACTAAATTTTTATTTTGGCTTCTCTAAGACAAAAGTCCTAACAACTTTAGGAACAAAATGTTTTCCAAGCACCACCTGAAAAGTAAACACTGATATATATACTGATATAATTTGCGTTATTAGACCCCCCCTGACTACTCATGTGAAAACATCAGAGATTATACATTTATTATCCTTCATTAATGGGCACCAGTGTGCTCCTTGCAAGCTTGCCGTCAGTGGCTCTCTACAATTGAGATAATTATTTCTCATCATATCCAGCAGGTAGTAATTAGGCCTTTGTTACTCGCTATCATACTGTTGATACAATAGACTGCTCTCAGGCTGCAATTGTTCTCTGCGATTGTGAGGAGGTACGGAGATTATGCATTTTAATAGGTGAGAATTCAAATAAAGCAGCGAGAGACGAGACCACCCTCTTTGTGTTTACCATGATGTTTATTCATGAAACACAATTTAAAGTAGAATATCATGATGCAAAGTGACTCATTCAGCGTGCTCAATCAAGTGTTCTTGACTGATGCTGATGATCAAAATGGAAAACTAAATTGACTCCTGTCTCGCTTGATATACAGACGCAGCAAAACAAAGAGTAAATTGACTGTGTGAGAGATCAGGCTATAAAAAGCTGATTGCAGAGTGTGTTGTCTGCAGATGTTGTTTATCATACAAAGGGATGAAAGGGATTTTAAGCGATAGGCGCTCTGATTTTGGAGAACACAACACTCGGAGTACTCTTAGCTGATTGCTGGTACACCCATAATCACCCATCGGAGGAGATCCACGCACAAACATGATTTCAGTTATGATAATTTCCTTAAACTGAAATTCGTTCTGAATGTGATTGTGAGAGAAAGAGATAGTCTTATTCAACAGACAGCATTGTCCAAAAAACCCCAAACAAAACATGTTTACAATTCCTTAGTGAAGACCTCCTGCAGAGTAGAAGAAGAGAAAAGAGACTGTCTCCTTATTTTTGTACCTACTGAAACGTTAATATGTTTGCATGATTAAGCACAAAAACCGCTTTTCTCCTCACCGTTTCTTGACATACCCTGAGAGAATGCTGTTTTCTGCACAGATGGGGGAGTTGTAGGTTTAAAGGTGACATGCATCCACCTGCCACCTTAATTTCACCTTGCTAATACAAGTCTGACCCTCTTTTTGTCTCCAGAACTACTTTAATCCACCATGACATGGGTTCAACAAGGTGCTGGAAACATATATAAATATTAGGGGTGCAACAATACATGTATCTGTATTGAACCGTTCGATACAGTGGCCACGGTTCGATACGCCTTTGAACCGAACGATACGCTATTATGTATTTATTTATTTGATCAATTTCTGACGAGGCGCTGTGTGCTGAAAGTTCAGTGAATCTGCGTTTGATTACTCCGGGCTGCACTGTCGAGCACAGATCCGCTGAGCTGAGTGCGCAGCACCTCCCCTTTCATTCAGTCACGCTGCTGGGACCATGGCTGTGTTATGGCTGAGACTAGAAGAAGCTACAAACGCTACGGCGCTGCTACATGGAGAGTGCTTTAACTTCAGCTGAAACTGAAGACCCTCCACTATCATTCAGATCTGGCGTTTGGGACTACTTTGGCCTCCGTGTTAAGCATGACCCTGATGGTAAGCGTGTCTTGGACAAAAACACAGCAGTATGTCGGAGTAACAGGAGTAGCCTAAGTGTGAAACACGATGCTAAGCTACGTCGGGGGAAAACAACAAACGCCTCCATCATCCCGGAGTTAAAACAAGTGGAACCAGACAGAAACAACAAGCAGCACACATGCTACAGACTTTACCTGGGTCATTTAGACAGCCATTAGCACATGATTCAAAGAGGACAAAGGAAATTGACTGGGCCATAGCTACTTATATTTCTGTCGACATGACCCTTTTCTGCTGTGGATAACGACACTTGATACACTTATAGCTCATTCTTTGTAATATTTACTCTGCTGCTAAGAATGCACCACATAAGACAGGTGACTTCTCTATTAGATATATTTAATTTTTGCTTATTCTTATTTTACATGGTATATAATGGCTGTTTTTTTTAAATTTCTAAGTGCAATACACTTCATTCCACATGAATATTTGTAGTAGTTATAGGTCACTTTTAACTGGCAGTTGTTGATCGATATTTCTTGCATAGCCCTTGTATTCATATTTATTTTTTATACTATTTATTCTGGCCCTAATAATGTTCATATTTTTATACACTTATTCATTAACAATATTACTGTGTGTTGTTACAATCCAGGAAGCCAATGAAACGAAATTTCATTCCAAGTGCACTGCTGTGTAATTTGCGTAATGACAATAAAGGAAGTAAAGTCTAAGTGATGTTTTTGTTTTTTATGATTCTAAGTATGCACCGAAGAAGGTGCCTGGTTTAGCTGCAAGAGTTGCATTTAATTCAATTTAATGAAAATATACTCTGAGTTAAAACAAATGTTGGTTATTTTAATAAACCACAAGTAAAAAAGGCATTGAAATTTCTTATATTTTGTATCGAAAATGTATCGAACCGTGACAGAAACGTATCGAATCGAACCGAACCGTGAATTTTCTGTATCGTTGCACCCCTAATAAATATACATACCGTAAAATACCAAATAGTAGCCGGGGCGTTTATTTGTTTCAATCACTGAGCAGACCAGCGTTTATTTGGGACCAGGCGACTATTCGGGACAGGCGTTTAATTCCTTTTGCACAAAAATCTTGCTTAGAAAAAAATGAAAAAATATGGTGAATATCATCAAATTATTTATTTACACCAGTATGAATAACACCTGTGCATTTTCAAGACAAGATTACAGTACCGTAGATATACTCTTGTCTTCTTCTCTCAACTCAGCTCTCTCTAAACACTCTTAAAACTGGTAAGGGATGACTGGTAGTCAAGTTAATGTCGCACTTCTTTAATTTTTTGCTGCGCCAGGGTCATGGAGACAAGCAGCAATGTACCGCTAACTGGCGTGACCAGCCTCCTGACGTTAGTGTAGGGCAAAAAACAAACAGCGGCAGTGGCAGTGTCGTCTTTTTTTTATTTTCAAAGCCCTAGTGTGTAAGATTCTGGCTTTCTGCTCTCTAGTGGCCCCTGTGGACGTTGAGTGTAACTGCACTGTCATGAAACAGCGCCTCAGACCAACCTGCATTTGCTGACATACAGAGGAAGTAGAAGCAAACAGGACTTCCAGAGAGACAAATAACCATGTGGACTGTTAAGGTTCAGTCTGATAATGTTTCTATTCAAGTGTCAGCTATCAGTTGTGAGCTCAGCGTTTCCAATGTGTGTTCTGTAACTTCAACCGTAGCTCCTAGGCTGTGTCGAATAAATTACACCTGCCGTTTATTTGGAACGGGCATCTATTTGTCGAAATGTACTGCTTCACCAGGCGTTTATTTGGAACCGGGCCTGCAAACATGGCAAAGGATTCAACACTTTCACAGTGAAGTTTGACAGTTTAAGGGTCAGTAATAATTTAAAAAAACAGGCTTAGAGGATTCTTGCTGCCTAGTGAGTAAAACGGCATGAAAACTTTGGACTGAAACCAGCTCTGACCATTTCAGTTCAGTCTGTATAGTATTCCAGGCTGTGGGGGCTGCAAAACAAAAAGCCTGTTTCCCCAGTTCAGTTCGGACTCTGGGCGCGTTTAGGTGATGAATTGCACAAGAGCGTAAGGCATAGGTGCTCCTGTTTCTGCAGGAGAACATAGGTAGGATGGAACCAGTCCAAGGACAGACTAAAGCTGCGTTCACACTGCAAGTGACTCTGCGATCAAATCGCGTTGCCCACTGAAGTCATGTTGCCCGTCCATAGATACCTAATTTTGGTCACCGTTGCTGTCGGCCGTTGCTCGGTGACATTACCTCCGCTTGAGTTTCACCACAATCATATCATATATCATATAATAAGATGTATAAGTGGACATTATTCCAGCTGTATCCTTTTCACTCACTTATCAAACAAACACTGCAGCTGATGATGCAGCAGCATCATCTGTGAGTTTACCGCGGTCAGTCTAGGCGGAACTAATGTCCTCACTGACTAATGTTTCCACACATAAATTGTTCCTCTGTAGTCCAGATGAATAACTATCTGTCTAGGGTGCCGTCACACACACAGACACCGCTGATAGGCGCACAGCCACACATGGCATCGCCTGAAAAGATCAACTTTTTTCTAACTTTGACATCATGCAATGTGTGAAGTGATCGTCTTGTACACGACAAACGCATTGCGGGAGGTTAGCTCCGCCCCATCGCAGCTGTACATTGACTTTGCATGGAGAGTGATTACCGAGATAGCACAAGTAGCGCCTGGCGTGTAAGCACCTTTAGAAATCATGCACATGGGTGATTCTACAGCATCCCAAACATGCTTTATTAGGATGAGATCTTTGGAGACCTTTGAGCTGATTTCATGTTCAAGAGTTCCAGTCTGATCTTTGTGATATGGGGTGGTATTCTGCTGGAAGATGTGTGGTCATAAAGGGATGGACATAGTAATTAACAATATCCATGAGGCTGTAAAATGACGATGTTCATTTGGTACTACAGGGCCAAGAGTGTGCTAAGAAAATATCCCACACCACGAGCAGGCTGATTTGTTGATACAGGCCTGATGGGTCCATGTTTTCATATTTACACCAAATTCTGTCCATGCAACCTACATTTGGCAGCAGATACCATACTGTCCTGTCAAGCCCGTTGAAACTTCAGCCTCACTTTACTGTTCCTAGATAACAGACGTGGACCCTGGTGTGGTCTTCAGCTGCTGAACCATACAACCAAAGCCCACTGAATCAAACACAACAATCCTTCTCAGACCAAAGAAAATTTTAAAGCAGAAGGCATAAAACTGCCACACGCCCTGGAGCTATGACCAGCTGATTTCAGGAAAAAGTTTGATGCACTTTGGACGAGTCGGTGCTCATTCAGAGGGATGACATTCACACTTTCACTCACAGCTTCAGGCAATTCAAACACATCATCCAATTAAACCAGCCTGATTTTGGACTGTTGGGTAAGCGCAACGTGACAGAGCTCACCACCAAGAGAAAGGCCAACACTTTGAAACAATAATAATAATAAGAACAAATAATCATATCTCTGGGGTGCAGGTTTGGCACGGTGGTAAACAAACGGACATGACTTGCCCTCTCTTTCTCTCACCTGTTTTCACAAGCATATCAACTCTCTCTCCCTCCACCATCAAACAAAGGCTAAACAATACCCCAAAAATATACTTAAAAAAAGAAAAAAGGACATGGTCATCAACTCAAGTTGGCAAAGGCTGTGATACCTACTCTTTGGTAGCTGCTGCCTTTTCTCTGGTACATTGAAGGTGGATTATTTTGCCATCAAGGTTTATAATTCTTTACGTTTCAAAATTTAAAAACTTAATGAGCTGGTCTCATTGGACACTTTTAAGAGGATTTAAGAGGATGTTAAATGATGTGTCGACAGATGATCTTGCTTGCTTTAAATAATCCAGCCTGTCAAATGTCTTTATTAACTGCACATTAAGTGTATTACAGGTCTGTGTATTTGTGAGTAATGCTGTTTGTGAATGTAAGAAACTTTGTAAATTGTGCTGCTGCCTATCTTGGCCAGGATACTCTTGTAAAAGAGACTTTTAATCTCAATGAGTTTCTTTTCCTGGTTAAATAAAGGTTAAATAAATAAATTTCTGAAAAAAATCCTTGATCTTAAAATAAACACGGCCTGTGATGCATTTGCAGTGTCCCCATGAGGTGGTGCATTAGGCATCACAGACCTGCCACAGTCCAGCCAAGACTCTGTCGAGCTGGGGAAATTTAGGAGGCTCCATCCATAAATGACAGGCTTTCACAGTGATTTAATGAATAATATGTTTGTTTTTCAGTTTAATCAAAACAAGTTTTTTTTTTTCTTATTTATAAAAAGTATTTTATCACAACTTATGATCATGAATTGGACCCAGAATGAAAAAATCCAGTGCAGACTATTACCTTAGAATTTTGAGTTTTCAAAGCATTTTTTTCATTTTAAATTTTCAGTGTTCGTGTTTAATTGTTACCATCTTGTCAACATAATGCCGACAGTCCGTGATCAAAAGGCAACTTTAGAGATGCTGTTAAATGGTAGAAGAGTCAGGCTGAACACTTGTACAATAAAATAACAAACTGGGCAGAAAACTTGGATCACCATTTAATTCAATTAAAAACATATTTTTCCCAGTCAGTCTAATTTACTTATTGTTTTTTTGGAGTCTCAACCGTCTCTGTTTTCTTTCATCTTATTCATCTCTGAGCTTCAGCCATCGTGGAACACAATATGGAGATGGGCAAACTATTTCCTCCTGGATAGTTAATTTCTATAGCTGAAGGTAAATGTGCAGAACATGCTTAAAGTGATGACCACAGCTTACTGCTAAACTTCACATATTCTTACATTCAGGAAAACAGAAAAGTCTGTGGACGTGGGAAAGACGGCATTTTGTCTGATGAGTCTTCTGTTAGATCAGAGGTTCTCAATTCCAATATAATGCCAGCCCCCTTTAATATAAATAACACATTAACAGGTCATAAATAGGCCCATCCACCATCTGTTATTTCATTTAAATGGTAAGCTAAGACTTGTTAAAGAAATCCAAGTATGAGCATACAAATTCCTTCATTAAGTGTTTAAAGGGACTGTGAGGAGTTTCTTAGTAATTACAAAAAAGTCTCTCTTTTAGATATATGCCTGATGGAAATACACACTTTAAGATGAGTTTTATAGCATCAAAATAGGTTAGCTATAAATGCTATTCCTTAGCTTCATGGTCAGGTCGGACAGGGCTGGACTGGCCTGGATACTCAACTTCAGGAACAAGACAATTAAAACTAGAGCAAATTTATATTATTCAGACACGTCTTAGAGCACCGGGCTGTAAGTAGAGATATATAGGCCGCTACAAAACTACGATACTAAGTTTTCCAAAAATTGCTTGTTGTCACACATCAAAAACTACCACTACGTAACTAGAAAGAGATACATTACCTTGTGGCTTTGCATCCTGTAAGTTGTTGAAAAAAGAAGTTGTAAAGCAATGCAGAGTTCTGAGGAAGGTCCGAGCTGCATTCATTAGCATCACAACAAACACACGCTTTGGCTTGTGGTGCGTTCCAGTTGTAGTCAGAAGTAGGAATTTCCAAGTAGGAAACTGCAACTGGAACGTCCCCCAAAGTCAGAATTTCCTACTGGGAACTCGGTGAAACCTCACCACCCCCGAGTTGACAATGGAAGATGGATGCCCCCAGTGTGAACAGTTATTTAGCTCCTGTAATAATCCATTTATTTGCACTTCTGACTGGGGTGTGTCGCTCTAGATCAGCTGTATACATAGTATTGTTAGACTTATATTTACAAAAATGCTGCCATGGTGATAATCACATTCTTCGTGATATTTGTGAACAACAACGCAGGGCGTGCTAACAACAGCTAACAATAGCCTGGTAGATCGGCATGTTTTTTTCCAACTTCAACCGATAAGTCGGAGATGATGTCACTCCAAGTTCAGAGGTTACTGGAATGCAGCATTATGACAGTCGTCGCACGTGCTCATGGGTAGCAGAGTCTTTATGTCGCCGGAAAGAGATTCTCCTCACAGTCCCTTTAAGCTTAAACAGAAAATTTTAGTGTTTATTTGTTGTTTTTATTTCCGTTGAAGAATTTTGAATCAAATTCTAACCCATCTTATTTTATGAAGATAAAACAACCAGGTGGCAGCTCATGTACCTAAATCTTAGAAGACTTAAAGATAATGTTCAAGTCCAGAGTCAAAATTTAAATTTCTCACAAAATGATATTCCGCATTAAATATAACTAACAAAATAAAGGCAATAAGGCTTGTTTTTACATAGCCAATACTGATTTCCACTTTCACCTCGGGTGGGCAATCAAGATCCCAGGGAGCCCTGGCCCATATTTATCCACACCCCTGTCCAGACAGGCCATGTCCCCCTTTACAAGAGGCCCCACTAACTGCTACACTGCTTTTGATGATTTTTTTTTAATGTGGAGAAATTAAAAGTTGTTGCTTCAAGTCTTTCAAATTTCAAATGTGTTCGTTAAAAAGTTTTAAAGCCAAATTAAAGCTGCGAAGCATCAACTCCAGAAGTGAATGAAGAAAATCTGAGGTATTACTCAGAAAAGGCTCGGCCATTAATTCTGCCTGTTTTCTCTGTTTCAGTAGCTGTGAAGGGAAGCGTATAAACAGTGTAACCTTGGTGGTTTTGAACTGAATTTAATCATTTATCACGCTTACACAGACGAATATTTTCTTTTCAAACTGATAAAAACTTCTTAAACTCATCCCGCTCGAGCACCTCGACCTGATTTGACTTTGAGCGACTCCTTGATGTGTGAAATCTGTAAATCGCCCTGACTGTTTCACATTATTACCCAGTAGCTTGAGTGTTTTTTCTCGATGATGCAAACACCCTCCAGGCTCAGCTAAGATTACATTTTTCCTCTCAGAAAGAGCTCGGGGAAGCTGGGGGGCTGCGGGCGTGATGAATCAAGTGCTGTGTTTGTGCCTCCTCTGAAGTAACGCCTTTTGCTGCGAATGTTCCTCTCGAGCCTCCTCGTGCATCTCTATTGTCCTCTCCATGCTGATGCTATCAAACATAACAAACGCGTCCTTCTGTTATATTTTCTTAGGGGCTTTCATCTGTGCTTGGCTTTATCTAAGAGAGGAGGACAGGGAGTGCTATGACATTTATCGCCGTGTTGGAGTGTGTGCGTGCACGCTGGCCCTCTCTCTTTATCTGTGGAGAGCCTGTTAGATACACAGGCTGCTGGAGATGAAGATGGTTATTTGTGCAGAGAGGCAGGTATCTGACTGTGACTCCTGCTGAGCACAGAGGGGGAGGTTTCTGCACCTGTAGGTGTTCACAGAAGCAATCCAAGGGCCTCAGGATGCTAATCGGTGGGTCCAAAACACTGAGTAAGGTGAGAACATGAGACGAAAAGGTCTATTCACGAACACTTGTGAGGTAGGGTTGATATTTGTTAGAGTTTGCTCCCGTGTTTCTTGGTTTACAGTCGTGATCATCAGTAGGAAGCCTGGGGGCCACATCAAGCCGCCAGGACATTGGCTGTGTCCGAAACGGCATTCTAACGTACTACATACTACAAACTCATGTGTATATACTAGGAGTGTAACGAAATTTTGTGCCACAAAATTTCGCAAATTAAAAAATGACAAAATAAAATTCAAAGACGCACGAAATAAAAGCACAAACTAGAAAAACACTCCGGAGAACGCAGACCTCTGCCAGCACCACAGTCCTCACCCATATTTTTACCATAAATATTAGTCCTACCTTTATTTCATGTAAATATTTAGGGCTCTAATTTCGTGGCGCAGCGCAGGGGGCGCAAGCCTGGCGCACCCCGCGCAGTGTTAATTTCGTCCGGCGCACCGCCGTGCGCTGCCAATTTGACAATTTGGTAGACCGTCTGCGCAGAGATGGGTGTGACGGCGCACCAGGGGGAGTCGACGGCGCACCAGGGGGAGGTGTCGGCAGATTCATGTTGATGCAGTGACAATTTCGTGCCAAAAACAGTGCAGAAAGTGCGCTGAAAGCTCGCCTGCTCCAACCTGGTCTATTCTCGGCGCAAGGCAAAGTGCACCCTCCGCAGCTGTAATTTGGTGACAGGGGCACATGTGCGCATGCCTCAGAGGCTTCCAGAGTGTCAGGCTCATTTTAATGAAATAAACAATCACAGCAATCACTATTTAATGTAACCATCTGAACCAGCATATACATTTGTATCTATATTAACTGTCCCGTCACATCTGATGACGAATTAAAGCCGTTTGTCATAATGGAAACTTAACCTGACGGCAGCTGGAAGTTTGATGCACATCTTACAAGTCAACAATAAACAGCCTTAACATCTGATACTGAGTATATATCTGGCTTCTCTCATTTCATTAAATTCAAAGAAAAGAGGGAGAAAAAAGACGAAGAAAAAAGAGATAAAATAAATGTATGTCACTCAGGATTTACCTGTGATTTCCCATATTTCTCTATTTTAGTCTTTATTTTTAATGTGATCTAAAAAGATGGAGTACATTATTGTAAGGAGGATGAGGCGGAGACACCGGGAGAGTATACAGTATATCACTAAAGGCTCTGCTATTTGGTGATGACAGACCAGGAGTGCAGGTGGATCACAAGTATTATGAATGGATAAGCCAGCAGTTGTGTAACTGTCTCTTAATTTTGTACTCCTATAATGACAAAGGAACAGATTACATCTGTCCCGGGAGCTGGCCCACACAGTGATGTGCTTTGTGGCCTCAGATGCGCGCCCTGACGGCCAGTCCGCTCTCCCAGCTGCTGAAGTGACAGCAGCTCTGACCGTCTCCTCTGGAGATCATTCTCCCGCGGAGACGGTCAGAGCAGCGGGGATCATTCAGACCAATCAGACGCTGCGCCTCGCCCGTAGCGCATTTAAAGGCAAGGAGAGGCGGTCATTTGATCGGTGAAGACAGCGCTCGGCTGTGTTAAACCCACTCACAGCTTTTCTCCTCCTACTCTGGTATTTGCGCCAAGAGGCAGAGACGTGGGCGTGGACACGCTCCTCTGCGCCTTGAGTGCGCCTCTCTTGGCACTGCAGGAAACTTGCAAAGTGCGCCAGTCACACCCTGTGCGCACGGCGAAGGCCGGCACAGGGCAGGTGCGCCTGGTCTACGAAATTAGAGCCCTCAGATTCCTTTTCCCATGAAAACACACCATTAGCAATTGGTTTCATAATGATATCTATTTTAATTCAGTAGTTATTCGCCTAAATCCCATTTTTCGTCATGGCGGATCCAGACGGTGATCCCGATCAACACCAAAATTGAATCAGTTCTTCCGTGTTCCATGCTGAACATTTCCTGAAAATTTCATCCAAATACATCCATAACTTTTTGAGTTATTTTGTTCACAGACAGACAAACTCTTCCGAAAACATATCCTTCTTGGCGGGACGCGTGCACCGCCAAGATTTTTTACCCTCCTCGCCCACCATAGCAAAACACTCATTTCAATATGGAGGAAGACGAGGTTGAGGAATTAGTTGACGCTCCTTCGTCTAATAAATCGGTTGTGTGGACCTATTTTGGCTTCCCATGTAAAAGACGAGAAAACGGTGAGAAGATTGCAGACAAAACAACAACCATGTGCAAAATATGCCCCTACAGTTCACCGTATACTGCGGCGACTACAACTACCAACTACTTTGAGCTGGAGACAGGCAGCAACTGTATGTTTGTGTAAGTCTGCATAAAAAACAATATTTGATTTTTGCATCTACTGTTGAGTTGACAGAATTTGATCATACTTGAAGATCAGAAGTATATGCACTGTTATAGGCTAAATATTATAGTTCACAGTTCAGACATTTATAGGTCTAAACTGCAGCTCTGAGGACTGCTGTTTGTTTTCCTTTTCATTCAAGAATGTACTTATCCTGATTGTTACAACAACAAAGCACTTTTTATTGAGATTTTATATTTGTATTTGCACTGTAGTCTTAAAAAGGGGAAAAACTACAAGTTTGTTTTTTTCAAAGAGCATTTATTTTGCACTGATGCAGCAATGTTTTTGTATGTCTGCATTAGGAAGAAAATAAAGAAAATGAGATTTTTGCACAACTTCCTACAGTTGGGGATATTCTATAATCTTTATTTTGTATTGTGAGCCCTGTTTCTTATTGTTTCGTGAGTTGACCATTTTGTTACACCCCTAGTATATACTGTATACTACATACTATAAGCATGATTAGAATGCCAACCGTTCACACTGTAGTATACTACTAAGTTTCCCATGATGCATTTCAAACCTCCAACAACAAAAATCTGAAGCATACCAGGCTATCAAATATCTCTGTTGATTCACCACATTTGAAAGTTCAGAGAGCATTTTAGGCGAGAAAGTCATCACGTAGAATACCAAAACGTGGTCATTTGAGCCATAAAACGCACAGATACAAATTTCATTTCGGCATTTCGGACATTCTGTTATGTGCGCCATTATGGTATCAAAGAAACTTTTGTTTGGCTCGGGGGCTCGCAATGCATTATGGGGCGTTTGAGTGTGACTAGTATGCCACCTCGCATACTTAAACTTTAAGTCTTAGGTCTTAAAGTTCCTACACCAGATTAAAGTATGTTCCTCTGTTCCTCTACAAAAAGTATTGTAAGTAGTTTCATTCATTTTGATAAGATATCTTGGAACAAGGAAAAAAAATAAAGCACCAAATGAATATGAAAGTTTTAGCAAGGATTGTGGGTTTTTTTTACTTGAAATTAGACAAATACACTTACAAAGATCTGCGGTTTTGCAGTGCAGGATTGAGATGATTTGAGCTCTGTAAGATGGAGCGCTGTCCTGCTCACCATCAGAGGAAAAAAAAGCTTACTTCATTCATAGGTCAAAAAATGACAGGATTTGACTTTGGTGCCAGAACTTTACCGAAGAGGAGCTGTCTGGACAAGAGTTTGCTTTGAGAGTTTGTGCTGGATGCAGTTTTAGAAAAGCATGGAAACAATATTCCTGAACTTAACGGACTTGAGCAGCGGCTATCACCGAGCTTAGATCATCATCCACAAGGGCATGTGAGAGTTTATGATTAAACTCCTGACAGTGGAGCAGACAAGAGCTCTGGAAGTGCTTACTCCTTTAAGATAAGAGCCGTTGTGGTTTTAGAAACGTGCTGTCTGGCACGGTGTTGGTCTTTGAAGGCAGCACAGAACAGTCCGCCTGCCTCTCTTATGAGTGAGAGAAGCTGAGCCTCCCTGACATGCATTTATCATTTTGTCTTCTTAAACAGCTCCAGCATCTCCATGGTCCAAACAACATCCTTCTTCACGTCAGCCTCCTCCGCCTCACCACACCATCACACAGCAGGAGGACTCAGTTTTCACAATCTGGCCTCAAATGAGTTTGTTTAGAAGTCTTGATGTGGCTTGGAGACTTCTAAGCAAACATTTTTTCACTAAAGCTTGAAAATGGGGAACAGCAGTGCAGCAGTGTTTGATCAGCCTCCAGAAAAGATCCACAGAAGTTGAAAATAAGCATCCTGTTGGAGCCTCAAACAGCCCAAACTGAATTATTTTAGCCTTCCGACACAGATGCCATCCATCCTCATTTATCCGGGTTTCATTTAGTTTTTCAACCGTAATCTCTGATGTTTAGTGACAAGCTGCCGGGGTAATGGATTTAGCAGCAACTTGTCACAAATCTTGAGCAGTGCCTCCTTTCAAAATGAAGCAGTAGATGGGACGATTATCGGTGCCCTGATGTATCGCTCACGTCAAAGGGAATGTCAGCGAGCAGGCAAACAAGAAACAGCTGCTCATTTCAGCCCACATCTGAGTTAATGAAATCAACTACAGAAAAAATTAGGAGTGGACAAAGTGCTGCCTGTCTGGGAGAAGGAGGCGATGGTATTGATGGGCTGCATTGAAAGTGCTAATGTCCAGAGAAATGTCATCAGTCAGAGCTGGTGCTGCTTCCACTGGGATTTTTCAGCCCAACATTGATTAACAGAGAAGATATTGGTGATGGATTCTACATGTCTGTTTTGGTGACACGACTGTCTCTTTATGACCTTTTTAGTCTGAAACAGGACAGAGTTTAGTTTTAAATTTGGCATTTCCATCCTGTTGTGATATATAGATAAAAACCTGAGGGCACTGAGCCTGTAACTTTAAGCATTCCCAAACTTTTTTTGCATCATGCAGCAGATAATGACCCATTGTGCACCATATAATTCATGATTCACTGATAATAATATTCCATAATTACATCAACTGAACATCTGACGTAAAAGGCAAGTACTGCTGCATTGGGGTAAACATGAGATGGCATAAATTTCAAGAACTGATACGTTCTCAAATACTTTTTTGAACAATTACTCTCCTGACGTGTCAAAACCAAATGAGTATTCCAACAAAATGCATATCTGTGAAGCCGTATGGACCATTTAAGTCTGTCTCTCTTTCCTCATGCCAAAACAACACCACTGTCCTCGTCATGAGACTGTGGAAAAACTGACCAACATAATACAGCTTTATCGAAAATTATGTAAGAATGGCAGAAAGATAACACTATTTTTTTAGATTGTTAGTCCAAAAGTAAGTCACACTTTAAATGATGTAGAGTAAATTGTGTTTTAATTAGGGCTGTCACTTTAGTGCATTAATTAGATTAATTAATTACACCGCAAATTAATACGTTATAAAAATTAATCACAGATTAATCATAGCACACAAACATTTTGATATTGTCCAGCTGGAGGACCCGTACATGGCAGTGGCACATGTCACTTCACACATGTGTCTCTAATCAAACCAAACAAAGCCCAGGTGACAACAGGAATGGCATATTTAAGACTTAGTCTGATTTTATTTCTGAATGCATTTATCTATATTTGTACATTCTTTAATAATGCATCAGGCCTAACTGGTTTGCTGGATGTCCTCAACCTTTTTCTTCTTATTATTTTTTTTTAAATGTATGTTTTTGGGCATTTTGTGCCTTTATTGATTGGAGAGAGACAGTGGATAGGCTTGGGAAAGGGGGTGAGAGAGTAGGGGAAGACACTCTGCAAACTGGTTACAGGTGGGATTTGAACCCGGACCGGCAGAAGCAAGTACATGGGGTGCCTGGTTGCTAACCACTCCACCAAACCAGTAACCTTGCATAGCAGATGGATCTGCCTGATTCAGTTCCTGAAATCCTGCAGATCCCATCTTGTAGCGCACCGTAGTCCAATGGATTCACGCGGCTAAAATTTTAACGGCCCAATCAGGGAAAAGAGGCGGGAGCTGCAGGAAGAGCGGAAGTGACGAGAAGGCGTGATGTCAGCAGACGGCTACCAGATTTGTACTGCGCATGCGTCACTTCCTCTCGAACCGTGATGTGTATACATAAAAAGATATAGATATATATGCGCTGGATTCAGACATAGAAATACGTACGGATCGGGTAGTGACTCCTGTCATAGATACTAAGTAAAACTTGGCGAAATCTGCCCTCCTCAGAAGTTTATTTTTAGTGTAAGAGGATAGTATAAGGCCGTTAGCTGTTAGCAGCTAAGTTAGCGGCTAACGGCTAACTTTAGCCGCTACGCACATAAGCTACGTCATATCGGGGCTTGATGTGGATTGGCCTGTGGTGAGTGTGTCAATCAGAACGGTCGTCCAATCTTCTTCTTCTTTGGTTCAAACGGTCGTCCAATCGCCAGCGACTGATTGTTTTGAAGGTCCCGCCTCTGAAAGCTAATCAGAAGAGCAGCTACCCAGATGGACTTGTGAAATATTTCCGTGGCGGACATATGAAACTATCCATCTGGCATGTCAGGTAACCAAACCAGCACCCCGACCTTTTTCTTATTTGAATTTGATTTATGAAACACACTTAAAGTGTAATTTGAGTTGCCTGATTGAGCTTAGAATTTTCTGGACAAGTTGCCCTGACTTTGGTTTTATTTAGTCACCAATAAAAATGTGGACTTACAAATCTTCACTTCTTATTGTATTCATTTGATTAGTCCTGCACTACAGTTTTATAATATCCTAGAATTCAAATTCTTTATGTGGGTACTTTAAGCAGATATGAGATTAAAATGTGATTAATTAGATTAATTAATTATAAATCCAGTAATTAATTAGATGAATTGTTTTAATCGTCAGACAGCACTAGTTTCAATGCAACATAAGCCTGTTAGTGTCACTGTTCAATTAGAATTTATATTAATGGAATACATTTTTAGTCATCCACGAAACAAAAAATAAAACAGAAACATTCCACTTATGTCTTTAAAATAGTTGCTAAATTTCTATACTTGTTCTTAGACCATAACACCTTAGGATCTGACAGTCCAGATTCTGGATAACCTGATTTGTTTGTGATATTTTAGTTGATAAAAATCATAGAAATTATCAAACACACTGCATGCATTGCCTGGTTACAGCTTAAAGGAACACTACACCCAAACAACAATTTGGCCTCATTTTCTACTCACCCTCATGCTGAGCAACACTCTGGAGCACTTTTTTGATGTCTCAAATGCAGCCATGTCCATCTGCAGTGCCGCATAAAGTCGCTCCCTGCACTATGTAAGCCGTCTGGATTGGTCTGCCGCGGCTTACGTAGTGTGGGGAGCGCGCGTAGACGTGCACTGCGGAAGTACGCTATGGCTCTGTTTAGGCTCGAAAAATGTACTAAATGACCTCCTTTCAAATTAATTATTACACTTGGATTACAGCGGACGAGCAGTATGAAGGAAAATAGGCATGTTTTTGTGGACTTTTATGGACCTTTTTCTTCGGGCTCCGTCATCCCCTGTTAGATGGACGTTTGTTGACAGCGAAAATCCCCCCGGACCCCCGGCTGCATTTGAGACATCAAAAAAGTGCTCCAGAGTGTTGCTCAGCATGAGGGTGAGTAGAAAATGAGGCCAAATTGTTGTTTGGGTGTAGTGTTCCTTTAAATGAGTATGAGTATGCGATTTATTGAATAGAGTCTGGTTTCACAAGTTAGTGGTTAAAATTTCAACTTGATTAATTTCTAACGTCTCAGAGAATTCAGATCCTTCCTGTGAGATATTTTGTGCATGAGATATTTTTTTATTTTGCTTTTTGAGCAACAACCCGACTTTTAAATTTTAAAACAAGACACTAAAATGATCTATGATTGGCCAAAAAAGCTCAATCAAGGCATCCCTGTGACTGTTGACTCATTATTTTAACTTTTCTTACTTTTCTCGATGTAACTGCAAATGTTCTTTTTGTGGACTAAACTGAGAAATTTAAGGTTGTTTTTGATTCACATGCTCTGCTCCAATTCAGCTTTTAAATTCATCCATGCATCCATCATCTTAACATGAGGTGTCAAATTGAATCCCAGAAGGGGCAAAAATAAAATACAGTCTAAGATGAGGGCCGGACAGAACAATCTAAACTGAACTGACTGATTGATATTTGTAGATTTGTAGATTTGTTTATTTTTAAAAGATGGGACAATACATGTTAATGCACATATAAATGTAAATATGTGAGATTATAGCTGTGTGGCTAATTTCCATCTGTAGTCCCATTGGCAGGTTGGTGTTGTACAAAACATTTATACACAATAACAACAAAACAAACAATACGAAACAAAGCAAACATAGTTGATCATCAAAAAAAAATATTTAAGCCAAGGAGCTGATTAAAGTGCAGAGTGCTAAAGTGTTAAGTGCTTTATTGTATTGCAAATTGCCCAAAAAATATAAAGAGCTATTTTGATTGCCTAATGCTCAGTTGCATATTACAATAATCTAATACCAGTGATGGTCATTTGTGCTACCTAGAGTACCTAGGAATATAAAGTGCTATATCTTTATTTCAGTCATGTAAATGACAAATAAAAAACAGTTAAAAATACAATTAGGTGATAATCAAAAATAGACAAATCAAACGAGACGGTAGCTGTCTCAAATTTACCAATAATACAAACAGACCTTTGCCTACTTTAAACATGTATTAAACATACCCTGCAAATAATCAGCAAACACCTTGTGGTATTTATCCATCAATGCACCTTTAGAAAAAAGTTTCTTTATGCCCCTCTTAAACTGAATTAATGCTTTAGTTCTGTACTCGATCTGTTCCATAGTGTAACCTCACTCACAGTGATACAGAAACCTTTCAACGTTGTCTGCACACTTCTGAGCTTTAGATTTGAATTTACTCTAAATGTGTAAATTGGACCCAGCTCTTACGGCGCGAGCTGCACATTATGTTCATCTCTGGGAATGTTTGGTTGGGATTTCTACTGGAATGTTGGACTATCATCAGGAATCAGCTCGTAAATGGAAGCATTTAGCTGAGATGTGAGACAACTCCCTCTCCCCACATCCATGTTCCTAACTGGAATGTGCCATTTGATGGCCGCTGCTAGCTTCTTTATGTACTGTAGTAGCTAACAGGTGACCAGGGAGTCAGGATATGAGTAAATAAATCTGAGTGCAGTCTGTGGGGTGTCCAGATTCTCTCAGGGTGTAAATAAAACATGTAGCTGTGGTCAGAGTGATTAGTTCTGCTGTCTCAACAGAGACAGTCCGCCTTATCGCTAATCTGTTATTCTGAAAATTTTTTCTTTGTTCTAAGCCGAGTGACGAGCTCCTCATGTATGTGAGCGAGTCTGAACATCTACAGCCCGTTGGCACTCAGACGTCCCACGGGCTCGGTCCTGGGCAACAGATAAGTCACTGTTGGCGAATCTGAGGAGGTGATGTGGGGGCAGGGCGGTGGAGCCTGAGGCCTCGGTGGCGGCCGTGTCTTGTGTGGTGTGACGAGTGACTGGCACCTGCTTTAAAGACCAGATGGTCCGGCCGAGGCCCGTGCCGGGGGGGTGGGGGGACCCCGTGTCACTGTGTGCATCTGCAGACGTGTCAGGATTCTGGCAGGGCCGCGATGTTCGGCCAGCCGTCGCCTCGCCGCAGCCCGCGGACACGAGGATGGAAATTCAAGTTGGGCAGAGGATGAGTCGAAACTCGACCACGCACCTGATGCTGCGCCGACATGCCGGGGATCGGTGGCAGCCGTCCAAATCGGATCTGAGAGGACTGATAGGAGTCGGAGCGAGGCGGCTGGCATCTGGACAGCGCCGCTCGGTGAAGTCAAAGTTAGAGCTCATCAAAAAGTTGAGTTTAATTATAGGCTCAGCCAGGTGAGGGGCAGTGCCAGGGAAGTTATTCTGAATATTCAGCAGCAGGGTGCAGGGGCCAGCCTCCATGTCAGAGCCCGTTAATCCTGTAAAGAGGTGTCTTTGGTGTGACCTTCACCTGGAAGTCCGTCCAAAAGCTCGGAGTCCAAGAATGAAACAGAGACTGAGACTGTGCTCATGAAGACGGCAGTGTGAATAAATCTGCCTGTTTCCTTTGGTTTTTATTTTAAATACCACAAATCAGACATGAAGCTTCACTCTGCTTCTTTTCCTGCAGTCACAGAAATCTAAAATATTCTGTTGCCATGTTACATCAACAGTTTTGTATCCACCATGTCATGTTTCTGCTCTAAAATGTTCTGTTTCTGTTTATTGTGATATTTCAGGACTCAGTCAAAGGCACACGTTGACTCTTAGTTAGTTTGGATGGTTAAGTTCTAAATTATTATATTATTATGGAGTCCCATTTGCACAATCAGCTACAGAAGAGTACAGGGGAACTGTTTTTTTTTGTTTTGTTTTTTTAAGATTTGACTTTTAAGGTCTGTGAATGATTCAAAGTTCTGCTAAGAAAATCAGATTTTTGAGATCAAAGTCAAAATTTTGAGAAAGAAGCCTCAGACAAAAGGTAAAAATTGTCATGAATTCAAATTGCATCTCAGACTTTTGACATATTTCCCCCGACTCTGATTCTAATCTTAGAAATCAGATATTTTTTCCAAAAAAATGTAGGCTTTTTTCTTAGAATTTTGATGTTTAACCAGGATCTCTTAGCTTTTTTTTTTATCCAAGAATTGTCTTTCTTTTTCAGAATGACTTTTTTTCAGAATTCTGACTTCAGTAAATATCAGATTTTAGACTTTAACCTCAGAATTCATAATTAAATGTCTGATAATTGAATTGCAGCATTCCCAGATCAGTCTCATTTAAAACTTTTTCTTCTGATGCTGATTTTTTGTCAGAAATAAACTTTTAGTAACAAAAACGTGACTTTTTTCTAAGACTTATGATTTCTTTCTTTCTTTCTTTCTTTTAACAGTTTTCTGACTTTTGAATCCCACATTCCTGTTTTTTTTAAGCAGTATCACAAAATTAGACAGAACTCTGACATTTTCCCCCGTGTTTTTTGTTTTATTTAGATTTTTGTTGTTGTTGTTTTTCTTATTTTAATAGAATTTTGACTTTTTGTTAGAATGTCTGATTTTTTAATTAAATGATTTTGTTTAATGTCTCTGAATTGTATATATCTCTTTAAATTGTTCGTGCAGTTATTTTTTACATAAGTCTGCCTTTTTTCCTTTTTGCAGAAAAAAGTATTTATTTTTCTCAGAAATCTGAGACCGAAGGTTTGAATTAAGAAATTTGTTCTCAGAATTATGTCTCAGTTTTTCGTAATTACCTCCGCCAAGGAGGTTATGTTTTCGGGAGAGTTTGTCCGTCTGTCCGTCTGTGAACAAAATAACTCAAAAAGTTATGGATGGATTGGATGAAATTTTCAGGAATTGTTCAGCATGGGAAAAGAAAGAACTGATTCAATTTTGGTGTTGATCTGGATCAGCGTCTGGCCGCCATGGCGAAAAATGTGATTTCTGTGAATAACTACTGAACTAAAATAGATATCACTAGAAAGCACTCGGAGAGCGCAGACCTCCGCCATATTGTCATTTTGACCATAAATATTAGTCCTACCTTCATTTCATGTAAATATTTAGATTCCTTGACCATGAAAACATACCATTAGCAACTGGATTCATAATGATATCTATTTTAGTTCAGTAGTTATTCACGGAAATCACATTTTTCATCATGGCGGCCAGACGCTGATCCAGATCAACACCAAAATCGAATCAGTTCTTCCTTTTCCCATGCTGAACATTTCCTGAAAATTTCATACAAATCCATCCATAACTTTTTGAGTTATTTTGTTCACGGATGGACGGACGGACGGAAAAACTCTCCCGAAAACATAACCTCCTTGGCGGAGGTAACTATGAATCCAGTTGCTAATGGTATGTTTTCATGGTCAAGGAATCGAAATATTCAGATGAAATAAAGGTAGGAGTAATATTTATGGTCAAAATGACAACATGGCTGAGGACTGTGGTGCTGGCGGAGGTCTGTGCTCTCCGAGTGCTTTTCTAGTTTTCCCTCAAAATTCTGTCTTTAATACAAAAATGATTTTTTTTCAGAATCCTAATGGGTTTTTTTTTTCCCATAAATTCCGACATTCATTTCAGAATTCAGCCTTTTATCAGAATTGTGGCTCAATATTAACAGTAATGAGATTAGATTGTCTTGTTCATAGAAGTATTCTTTCACATAGAGGACATGAGCAAAAGCCTCTTAAGCATGACTAAAGCCTACTAAGCAGAATGTGAGTTTTTTAATTCAAAATTAATGCCAGCATGAAGTTGTTGCACCTTTTTAGCGAACTTAGTTTTTTAATTTGACAGTTTGTGATGCAGGATAAAACGGTGATATCAGTTTTTCAAGAATGTCTCCACATTATTTTGAGGTGTATGTAAACGTTTTTCAACTTTCCCTATCCTGACTCATTTAAAGTGATATTCCGGGATTGAACAAGTTGGGTCCTATCACAAGGGTTAGGGCAGAAATTACCTCTACAGC
>JAZDUH010000323.1:1305000-1365000 GCA_036419115.1 Scarus forsteni | reverse complement strand
CATGCAAAGCAACATATTTTTCATTGGTGCAGGTTTTAAAACCACAGAATGAAGCATTTTATCAATGAAACCATCAGAATCAACCAACATTCTAATTGAACAATGATTTCAGAAAAATCTGCCACTGAGTAAAGAAGCATTCATTGGAAAATTCTGATTAAATTTCATAATGGGAAAGAGAGCTGGGCACACAACAGAGATTGGAGACAAGGATTCCTGCAGCATGATAAAGTAAATGCTTAAAGCCAACAGGTATTCGATGTACAGTACACAGGTTGATTATAAACATTTCTAAGTCTGACCCTTTCTGCCTTAACTGAATGATTTTTATCATTCTTGAGGTTTCTTTATCCAGAAGTTTCTGACTCATTTTTTGGACTGTTTCTTCTGCTCTGGATGCTTCAGTAAAAAAAAAAAAAAACAACAGTCCATTCTGAGTGACACGATAAAAGGAGAGGAATCAAATAATTCATTCGAAATTCAGACCAAACATCTAGCCCGCTTTGTAAACAGTGAAATATCTGAGTTAAGGAGAATGAGAGTTGACACACTTATTAGTTTGATCTGCCCAAAACACACCCATGTCCAGCCAAGGCCCATGATCAGTCCTCCTTCAGCCCTACATCCAGCTTTGTGCAAAGAACACGGTCCTTAAAATAGTAAAATATAGGCATGTCCTGAACCATTATACACCACACACCTTCGTCAACACACATTATGCCGTCAAAATAGGGCCTTAAGGTTAGGACACTTTTCCAGTTATCATAAACAAAGCATTTCAGAAGGTTTTCTCATTAAAATGTGGTCGGCTTCTCTGCTTTGTGACTGAATATTATAAAAAAATAAGAGAAGAAAAGCTGTTGAAAGTGGCGACACCGTTTTTGCAAGCCACCTCCACAGATCATAGTTGCCAGATCTGGTTATTATAAGCAATGTTTGGCTTCTTTTTTTCTTTTTCCTTTAAAATTTGCTTGTACATACCGGCAGTTTTCTTTTTGGTTTGGGCTTGTTTGAAAGTGCAGTTCCTGATTTGGGCTTATTGTGCCACCAAACCCAGGAGGGATCTGATTCTACTAATATAAACTAAAATATAAACTCAATTCAGAAGTTGCACAAACTATATTGTCCCTTTGGAGCCCCTAAGGTGCTATACAAGCAAGCAGCAACAGGCCGGCTGAGCCTGTTGTCTTTTAGTATACGCAGCAAAGTTCTCCTACTTAAGATCGTTCCATCTCTCATGGCAAGAGCAGCAAGAATGTCATTATGACATTCTGAGGTGGAAGTAAAAGTTAACTAGCTCACTTCTTCTCTCCCTTGTGTGTTTGTAAACATCTGACGTCACTATGGGAAGCCGTAGTGGACAAGGACAAGTCTAAACGTGGTAAATAACTTTATTTCGTGTGCACATTTTAGCTAAAACCTGCACACAGATGAGTATTTAGAGCACACGTTTTAGTATCGAGTGCGCTAGATTTATTTTTTTCTGCAGAGCACCTTAGGGGCTCCGTATGTCCCAGCATTTCCAATGTAGAGGTTAATGTTTTCATCATATTAAAGCTGTAGAGCATGAACATAAGACTCAGATTAAAGTCTGACTATGTCTGTTTGTCTAACCTTGATTTTTGTATCCAGACTGTTTAGACATAACAGAGTTATAAATAACAGGAGCTTCTCCCTTCACCTCTGTATACAGACCATGATGTTCCACCTCCAAACAAAAGAATGCTGAATCATTGAAGTATAATGTAGACGAAAATCAAAACATGCTTTATGTAGATTTCTATTTAAAAATGTTTTTATTGACCTGGTTGTTATATTAGAAAAATCTAGCAGCACTGTCACAGAGATAGACATCAGTTTAAACATGTTTCAGGAGTTGGAGGGAAATGTAAATCCGCGATGTGCATTGTTTAAGCTACACCACAAAAACATCTCAGCACATATCTTTACTGGAGCTTCGGCCTCTGTTCCAGCATGAGAAAGAGTCCTGTGGTCAGTGAGCATTCAGCCCCACCTTCATCTGCTCATTAATTAAAGCAGAACATAAAAGAAGATGCTCTCTATTTTACACGACAAATCACTCTGTTGCTTTACTTTTATCAACCTTTCATGGTGACCAGTATGTTGATTAAATTCACCCCCACACCGTCAGGTCCAAACGGCTTATACAGATTAACAAAGAGTCCCTGAACGGTCCTCTTGGCTTCTCCTCCGTCCGTCCCTTCTTCATTTGTCGGCCTGCATGTTGGACACAAATTGTTACAGATTTGAATATTTGCTCTGTGGAGTCCTGATCTCTTGTCTTGCTCCTTGAAGTCTCCCTCAACCTTCTGACATGAAACTGTAGATTTATTTCATTCACTGTTTCCTTGGCAACTCTCTGTGAGCGACCGGCGAGGTTTCAGCAGGAGACAGAGTGCGGCAGTGGAGTCATTATTTACTGCAGGGCTCAAGCTCTGATATTCTCTGACATGCTTTACAGCGTCACCCCCTTTCCTCTCATGTCTATTTCCACCCCTCACATCGGGACATACGTAATTACAGTCTCCATGGCAGTGCTGCTGGTCGGGTTATGTACTGGACATTTTGAAATGCAGCAATTATGTTTCATGGTAAAAAAAAAAGAGGGAAAACAGCTCTGAGTTTGTTGTTTGCAGCAGGTGGAAAATGCATGTTAACATTTAGAAGTTCATGTTTAACAGCACGCTGAGGCTGGTTTGAGGATGTGTGCTTCAGGGCTGATTAGCAGGCTTATTCTACGTGCTAATCACTGTTTGTTGGTTCAGCGTCCTCACAATGAGGCAAGGAAGGCGGCAAGGCCACCTTTTACTGGGTGATAAATCTAAATTTGAAAAGTGTGAAATTCAATAAGCTCGGGTCTTAATTACCGCCGTGTTCACTTTCTCCTCTCAGCCGTGACCGTAAAGTGAACAGGACTGCTCTGAGCGGCTGCAGCACGCATGGAGAAACAAATGGAGTTCACCTTGTCCCAGAGCCATACATCACGAGCTGTCAGCGGCAGGCAGTGTTAGTTCACTTTCATTAGTAAACACTTTATTAACTCTGGATCACAATTAGCTGCAGCTACATGATTGATATCAAGGATTGTGGAGAGGTACTTAACCAAACGCACCAGACTTCGATTTCTTTGAGGAGCATTTACATTCAGCAGGACTTATCCCCAGAAAGCTCATTTGAAACATTAGTGAGCTTTTAAGCTCAATTCTATTCATATTCATGCAAATATCTTGAAGAAAAGAAAAAGAAACCACAGGAAGAGATGGAAAACCAAAACCCAACCTTGCCCCACTGACTTAACCTTGCACATCAGCTGGATCCACCTGAGTCAATGTAATCAGGCAGATCCATCCTGCCAAGCTCCAATCTATAGCCACTGTGAGCAGCCCAAAGCAGCACGGTCCAATCAATCAATCAATCAATCTTTATTTGTATAGCGCCAATTCATAAGAAGTGTTGTGACAGTGTCACCACGCTAAAATAAAGTGTGACGTAAAAATCAAAACAGAGAACAAAAATAAAATAATGGAAAAAAAATGTCTTTGTTCTCGTAGGATTATGCGTGTTTTCCTGTGCTAATAAAATCTAATGAGTGTAGATAAAAAAAAACATTAAAATGTGATCCAAAAGTTTATTTAAGGGAGGATGTGGCGTAAGGGAAGCGGAGATACTGACCAGGAGGAACAGCTGAATGCGGAGGGAAAAATGTGGAACTCATGCCACGGACTCTGGACAGGCTAACAAACAGCACTGAAAGAAATATGAAAAGATAAAGAAACTGCGAACAGTAGTACGCTGTGGTTTTGGGCTGGACAGCCGGAGCTCCTGCAGCTGTTTCGCCAACACGCGGGGGGGAACAAAGGGCTGCCTTCCCGACTTTCCCTGCCTTGCTGGATCCCAGTGAGATCGTTCTTTTTTCTTCCTTTACATTTTTTAGATTTTTCCTTTTTTTTGATGATCAACCTTTTTTTCTTTTTGGACTTTTTGGGTTTTATTTGCTGAATTTAATGGGACTATTTGGCAGAAGATCTCAGTGACCGGAAGATAGCAGACGCGCCGCCAGACTTTCTTTTGTTTAAAAGACTCTTTTTTATGGACATTTTTGACTGATATTGTGTTGTTCGTGAGAGGGAACATTTTAGTTTATTTAGAAATTACAAAGATGCCTTTTGGGTGGTAGTTTGTGTTTTCTCCGGTTATCATTGCACGTCAGAATAAGAATATTAAAGATCACACCCATAAACTAAGGATAGTTGTTTCATTTGAGTTTTCTTTAGGATATTTCAGCGTTTAATAAGAGCATTTTTTTTTTTTTTTTGGTGTTTACCCAACAATTAACTTTAGCCCAAAGAGTTGCCCCCTTGAGTTTGGTACGCGGTGGACATAGTCCGAGCGTTACAGTGTTACCTCAAGACATTTTACAATAGAGCATAAAACTCTTCATTTTATGGATACACATATATACATAAATACATATATACATAAAATCCATCCAGTCAGACCAAGAGGAAGAACATGAGCACTTTTGCTAACAAGTTTAGCATAGATGCTAACATCTTCAGTTCAGTTCTATCAGTTCTTGATCTCATTTTTTTATTTAACAGTAAACATAGACATAAGGACATTTTAGCTCCACTTCCAACATGTTTTGGCACAAATTTTGTTTACAGAGTTGGTCATGTTCATGTACCGCCTACCACATTATCTGATTGGTAATGAAAGTTGATTGATGGAAAGATCATCCAATCACCTGCTCAATATGCTTCTGGAAGGTTCTGCCCTTCCCAAACACTTTCTATGGGCTCTTTCAGATGGATTAGTGAAATATTTTGAGCAGTCCATCTAGTGTGCCACGTTACCATTGATCCAAAGTTTGGTTCTTTTAACTTATTGCAAAGAAAAATACAGAAATATTCTTTGGCAATGACCTCCATAGACCTCAGAATCCCCCCAGTTTGTGTCTAGAGAGGGGTGACACATTTAAATACAAGATAAAAATGCAGCAGTGAAGTTTAAGTCTATGTCATAAGCTATTAAAGACTAAAATCATTCCAAATTAGCAACTTGACATCTCCTTGGTGTAGCTCATTGCCAATTTTGGCAGATTTTTACTATGAAAGAAGCTACTAAAAAGTATTCGGATGAGGTTACACTATATGCACTAGGGCTGGGTATTTCCAACAACCACACGGTACAATACATATCCCAATACTGAGGCCATGATACAATCCATACCCCAATACACATAAATTGTGAACAGTGACTATGCTTTAAATTTAGGTCCCCAAAGATAGTAGACCTAAGTTTAAATTTGGAACATGTGTTTTATCATGTAGTTTGGCTTCTACTTTGAACTGTGCCATTTTTAACATTACCTTCAGTGTATCTACAACAACTGTCCAAACATTGAGGCTGCATCGATTCTGAAAAATCTGTATCGATACACGTATCCCCAAACAGTGCATGATGGTATTTTGCAGAATCGATATTTTGAGCACAGGCCTAATATGCACGTGTAGAAACAATCACATTACTTCTGGTAGGCTGCAATATCTGTCTGCAGTATACAGCTTGGATGTGCGTGATGGAGTCAATGCCACTCGCGTTGCTCCTGTCTCCTGCTGAGTCTGTGTCCCTTCTACCCAGTACACCTCTGTTTCTGCCTCTGGAGATGGAGTTAAGAGAGGATCAACCTGTTCCCCCATTTCACCTCCAGGACGTTCACAGTGTAGGAGAAACGTCACAGAGGGGTACATATAATACATTAAAATGGCAGAATGAATTGGGCTTTGTTTCTTTGTATAATATGGCTAAACTTTGTCCGAAAGCAGCAATAAAAGGCTCAGGCTGAAGTCGAATAGCCACCTACTAAGCCCTTTCCTATCTACTTTTCCTTAACCCTGATGGAAAACGTCATGAGGTTAAGGAAAGGAGAATTCAGAAGGACTTAGGAAAGGAAAACTGCCGTGCAGAGAGAATCCGACTACACTTTCACTACACTACGTCATCATGTGACGGCGGATGTTACTGCAATTTTCCGAAGATGGACTATTAAAGACGCATCATGTATCATGACGATGTTGTTCCTTTAGACAATTTGAACATGAACAACCCGGTAAAAATGAGGTGTGCATAACCGATGTTGAAGTGAGGATGTAAATAAATCTGTCCTCTCATTATCAACATGAACACCAATCAGTGCATGAAAATAAATGAACTGAAGGAAAGAAAGGCACAAACTGTTAAGACCACAATCTAATAGAGTACAAATGATTCATATTGAACCAAGTTTAAAACAGAATCAACATCAAATGTCTCATATCCTGCTCTCTTCAGAGAATCAGACTGCTGGAAAGTTAAGGCAGGTTTTGGTAAACTTTAGAAAGGATGAACAGCAGAGGGAACTCACATGGTCTGAGGGATTTGTTATTATTCTGTTGAATTCAGAAGCAGTCTGATAACACGTTGTTTATAAAAGCTGTTGCCGTGGAGAATTGTGGGACAGAATAATCTCTCCTTTCATAAAGGATGGTCTGGTGTATCCTATGCTAAAGGAGCTAATAAAGGAAGCATTGAGCCTCCTTTCCTAAGCATTTAGACTATTCAAACAGCTCTGATCACAAACTACTTTAGATCATTTCGCTCTGTTAGGAACCTTCCTAAACAAAAATGACTATTGGACGGCAGCCTCTGTGTCTGACCACATCACCTCTGCATGTTTCTGTCTGGCTAACTGCTAATGACAGGTTTGAAGCATCACTTTCCTCCACAAATGGAGCACCTTGGAACAAAGAGCGGTGCCCGTCAGAGCGATGTGATTCCAAACACCCACCAGGCCCGACAGACATGCAGGTGTTACCACAGCTCCTTCTCCTTGACTGACCTTCAGGATTGCCTCGCACCAAACACCGGCTTTGTCTCGGAAACGGCAGCAATTAGCGACTGGAGCCAAGCGGCGGGGTTATTTTGAACGTGCGAGGGGGCGAGCCGAGCGAGGAGGGAGGGCGTGGAGAGGGGAGAGTGAGGACCCGAGCGAGCCGCAGGGGCCCGGAGTGGGAGGTAAAGAGAGGGAGGGCCAGAAGGTCAGGGATAATTAGAAGCCTTTGTGGCCCTCTCAAGAGGCTCAGGAGGAAGTCCACAGATGGGCCCTCAGCTCCCAGACACCTTGGAAAGTGTGATGGGCACAAACACTCTCGGTGATGGACCTGAGGGACGGGGCAGATGAATAAGTGAGAGTGGACACAGGTGGATTTGGAGAATGGAGAAATGAAAGGCTGGACGCAGGTGAGACATCATCTTCAGCCTGATTATGATGAAGACCGGTCGCTCTAATTGATGAAATATAACAATGATGGCTTTTTTAACACATGGTACGTCACTCACAGTGAACAGACATGCTGCTAAGACTGTAACTGATTTTAAATTCATCAAAGGCTGTTTGTGTGAAGTTAAGTGATGAAAACTGAAAAGCTGCTTAAAGCTATTGTTTTAATGAAAACCAAAAACTGCCCACAAAGCATCACAGGATCACATGTGGGGCCACTTTAACAGCTTTTATCCCAAATCAGTTGAAATCCACCAATGGCATGTGAAATATTGCATCTTATGGAGTGCATTTCCTAACCTGACAAGCCAGATGGACAGCTTCATATATCTGCCACATAAATATCTCACTAGTCCATCTGGGTAGGAGCCCTTTAAATTTGTTTTCAGGGGCAGAACGTTAAAAAAACACAAGGTTGTGATTGGACAATCGTTTGGCTCGTCACATTCATCACAGACCAATCCACATCAAGCAGGGTTGCCTCCTATAATGTAGCATACATAGGGGCTAATGTAGCGGCTAACTTAGCCGTTAACCGCTTACTTAGCTGCTAACAGCTAACGCCCTTATGCTATCGTCTCACACTAAATTGTACCACACAGATGATTCATTTAACTCTTATATGTGACATGAACCTCGTCAAAGACAATCCCTACAAGTAATCTTCTGAGGAGGGCAGATTTCACCAAGTTTCACTGAGTAGCCATGAGGACAATAGGCTAATCGGCATGTCCGTTCTCAACTTCCGGTTGTCGTCACGTCCGCATTCTGCAGCTCCCGCCTCTCTTCCCTGATTGGGCCGTTAAGAATTCAGCCGAGTGAATTTGTTGGACAATGGAGGCTGGCAAGACGGATCTGCAGGATTTCAGAATCAGGCAGGTCTGTCTGCTCTGTAAGGCTGTGCATTTCCATCATTAATAGAAGAACATAAATGCAAAATCTGCTCATTCAGCAACTTTAGGCTTCTTTTGTTGGGGGATGCTTGTGAAAGTTGGGGAGTTTTTTGAAGGCTTACTTCAAAAATGGGCTTACTCTGATCCCTGTATGAACTTTTCTGTCTTTCCAAACTCTCATCAACAAGGCAGAGAATGGTAGTTTGTTCAATTGTAGCAGCCATCCACCAGCAAGTTAATATGGTTAACCAACCCAGAGTTCAGTATCAGCATTGGTCCCACTAAAAGCTCGGGTCTACGATTTGAAACCGCAGCCTGCCCTCCCTTCCCTCACCTCTCCCCCCCCATGTTCCAAGATCCCGCCCCCAGCTCGTGACGCCTCATAAAGCCCCCTCGGACTGAGCTACGAGCGACTAGCATAATATATCAGCAGCAAACTCAATCAAAAACAGCCCAGCTCAACTGAAAGTATCAAACACGACAGACATCCCCCTTGTAACACACAGCAGTAGCCATTTCAATTGGACCGGCGGCAATGCGGGTCTGGCGCCGCCAGAGCGGAGCCGAGTGTGGGGGAGGATTTATCTTTCTCAGCCTGTCCTCCACAGCTCAGCTTACAGTGCTAACGATTAGCGGCTAACAGGCTAACCCGCTCCCCTACAAGTTATTAGCCCGTGCAGGCACAAACTAACCAGAGTTATTCAGCAGACATCTCCCACTGTAGTAAACAAAGCCATTACCTGATCAACCAGGGGCGAAACGGCCGATACTGAAGGTCTGACGGCCGGCTGAGGCTATTCGTTAGCCGTTAGCCGTCAGCCCGCTAACAGGCCTCAACCCGCGGGCAGAGCTCCGTTGGGCCCCGCGGGAGAGGGAGGTGGCTTCGGTCTCGGCGCTAGGCTTTTCCGGCTCCATGATAGTTCAGTAGCTAACGCTGCTAGATGCTCACCGGAGGTAGAGGGGAGGAGGCGGGACCATGGGCAAGATGCTGCGTACTGCGTAGCGAGGGATACGAGGATTGGATGGACTCACAGACCAACTCACGGACCAATTAATAGTTGCAGGTTCTTAGGTTTGATTGGTCAGCTAGTATGCAGCTTTTCAGCGGATATACTGAATGGATTTTTTTCGTTCTTTTTGGTCTTTATACTGTGTAGATAGGACCATAGGACCATAACAGCCTTATAAACGGTGTTATTAAGATGTACAAAGCTTCCAAATCGTAGACTATAGCTTTAAACTGGAAGAAGACACCTATAGTGAGGCTGCATGTGTATTATTAAATAAGGTAAACATGAAGTAAATAAAACTAAGAAAACAGAGAGTTTTTGCCATGTTCAACTCCAAACAAGATGGCTAATGAATGCATTCACCCCCTTTTACCCATATAACCCTGATGTTTTTGACAAATTTCCAGAAAATTCCTCGAACTTCTAGTTAACACGTCACTCTCAAAGCTGTAGGTTCCCTGCAGTTTGCATGCCAGTCATTGGAGGGGTGGTGGATGGAAAGGTATGGGTTCAGTCTGGGTAGAGAAGTGGAGCTTTTGGGTTAATATTAGGAGTGTAACGAAACGGTAAACTCACGAAACGCTACGAAATACGAAACAGGGCTCACGATACGAAATACTCACGATACAAAATAAAGATTGTAGAAAATCCCCACCAGTAGGAAGTTGTGCAAAAATAATAAATAAATTCTCTTTGAAATAAAACAAAAATTGTAGTTTTTTCCCTCTTATTTATACTACAGTGCAAATACAAACATAAAATCTCAATAAAAAGTGCTTTGTTGTTGTAACAATCAGGATAAGTACATTCTTGAATGAAAAGGAGAACAAACAGCAGTCCTCAGAGCTGCAGTTTAGACCTATAAATGTCTGAACTGTGAACTATAATATTTAGCCTATAACAGTGCATATACTTCTGATCTTCAAGTATGATCAAATTCTGTCAACTCAACAGTAGATGCAAAAATCAAATATTGTTTTTTATGCAGACTTACACAAACATACAGTTGCTGCCTGTCTCCAGTTCAAAGTAGTTGGTAGTTGTACTCGCCGCAGTATACAGTGAACTGTAGCGGCATATTTTACACACGGTTGTTGTTTTGTTCTCAATCTTCTCACCGTTCCCTCGTCTTTTACATGGGAAGACAAAATAGGTCCACACAACCGATTTATTTGAAGAAGGAGCGTCAGCTAATTCCTCGACCTCGTCTTCCTCCATTTTGAAGCGAGTGTTTTGTAGGCGAGGAGGGTAAAAAATCACCAACGCCCCTTCACGTTTTTTTTATTTTTGTTTTTATTTTGTGCGTATTTGAATTTTATTTCATCATTTTTTTATTTCGCGAAATTTCTTGGCACGAAATTTCTTGGCACCCACAGTTAATATAAAAAAGGAAACAAAAGAGTAATAGTTATCATACGGAACAATTCTGGGGTTGTCAGTGTGACACTGTGTGCTTAGAGCTTTTTATAAATGAATACTCTAAGAATAAGGTTTTTTCATCAAATCATCCTTAATCAAACAAACAGGAGGAAGTCTGTGAAAAAAATGTTGTATTACAGCCTGTCCTCTGTTTGGCTCTATTGGGCTCTTTGGCCAGAAGGAGCATTGCTAGTTTCAATTGTGTTTATGTTTCAGAAATAGTGAAAAAAAGGTTCATTTGTGAAGAATTTTTGTTTGCAGAATGGAGCTTGAATATCTTTTTTCCCTGCCATAAAGCATATATTCATAAACCCTCCAAAATACATGTAAAAACACAAATGCTTTTCTTGTCAAGGTAACTCGTACAGCTGTATCATTTTAGTCTTTCACAGAAATAAACATTATTACTGTACCTGGAGATGACACATGGAGGTTAAAGGGGGTGAAGGCCGTGGAAGCTGCTGGTGTGACAGATGAACAGATGTCAGATGGTTACTGTGGTTCATCTAAAGTAAACAGCACAAAAGGAGACCGAGATACACGACCACAACAGTTTTCTGCAACAGCTCCTGCTTCCTTATTTGAATGAATGAATGAGTATTTTATTTCAGTTGCATGAATGTTAAGAGCAAATATAGAACACAGTCATATAACACAATCATGTCAATAAATGAAAAGGGTATAGGCTGAAGCCTGTGGCTTATTTTTGCCTCCTTTGTACGGTCTAAGATAAATTTGACATCCTTTCAATTGTTATACTGTGTGATCATTACACCGTAAAAGCATGAATTTATATTTTAAGGTTTTTCTGAACCTTAAGTTTTACATTATTTTAATTAATCACTGAGCTTATTCCAAGATGTGATCTACAAAACCAAAATGCATCCATCTTTAATATTTATTCAAACTTTTTTTGTATCAAACATAACATACCTCATAAATTATACTTTTACTTATCTTGGTTTAAAAAATGTTAAAATGCAAGCAGTAATAGTATTTTTTACTGAACCAGAAATTATCTCCTGTATATTTAAAATTACAATGTCTTTAAATTTCACAGTTTTTTGATTTTTTTTTTGGACATAACTCTTGTTTCCACGGCAACGCTACACATTAAACATCTTGTCGTGGTGGTTCTGTCATTTTGGCCACAACAACAACATTTTGGCTTTAAAATCTGTTGGGAATATTTCCTGTGCTGTCATTGAATTATTTTGGGTGGTGCAGGGCAGAAATTCTTCATTTTGTTCTGTCTGTGCCAAAAAGAAGCTGTTTGCGAACTCTTTATCCCATTCCTGCAGCCAGTTTTCTTTTTTAACCCAACAGAACCTTTATAATGTCACACAGTCGTGGCGGCTAAATTAACTTCACCGCGGTGGAATTTGCTGCCACCAGTGCTTGACTTTTAACTTCAAATGTCAATTATGTCACCGGGGTCCACATCCGGCCTAAAGCTTTCCTTTCTGCTGTGACCTGGTGAAAAATCAATTAAAGGGACCGTGGCTCGCTGTGCCTCAGGTATGGAGAAGGCAAAACAGCCGAGATCCTCGCAATTAATGGCCTGACATTTCTATCCAGGCTCCATGCAAATGCTCAGCTGGAGCATTGATGCTGAGGTGGGGGATGTTTTCAGAAGGTGGGGGATGTTAATCAGCAGGTGAAACAAGAGTTAAGATTGAGAAACAAGTTTGAATATTCAGCAGATTAATCTATAGCCTCTGTATTCACTATCAGAGCAAACTGAGCCTCTGATTCTGTTTAGGGTAAATACATACAGAGCACTAGCTGAACATTAGTCAGGCTTAGGGATGTAGCGGTTACCGGTAAAATGGTAAACCGTGGTAACATTTCCCACGTTAATCATTACTGTGTGCTATTAAAATTACCATTATACCGTGTTTGAGCCATACCTGAGTGAATTATAGGAGGTTTATCAGGATTTTCTGTGTAAATAACGTATAAAGGTTGTAAATAACAGCATGAGTATCAATCTGGAGTGAGTTCCTGCCGCTCTTTCGCTGTTTATTTGCTGTAGTTCATCATAATAGATTGTCTTTCCATCATAGTTCCTGTTTTATGGATTTAACCAATCATTGTTTGGAAATATTAAAGACGATGTGAAGATCTGCCATGTAACCCCCAAATTCCACTGGACGCGAAAGCGCAGCGTCCTTGAAACGTACAGTGGAGCACTTCGCTCCCATTGTAGTCTATCGGGCAAATTCCACTGCACGCGCTGCGGCGCGTCAGTGCCGCGTTGCTGAAACGCCGGCGCGAGAGATACGCTTCAGGTCTATTTTCTGTGCGGCCGCTTCCAAACCTCATAAATTCACTGTCGTTAAGAAAGCACCAGACAGGAAGTCACCTTGTGGAGTAACTGGAAGTTTCAAAATAAAACACAATGCACTGCTCTTGCACGTAATTTTCCTCAATTGTTTGTCATTACGTCAAAAGCGGAGGCACGAGCATCAGGTCAGCAGTCGGTCAGAGGGTCCCAGAGGCAACACGACACCATGGACGAAGAAAAGTGAATCGTAGAGGTACAGAAAAATATACGATTGTATACATGACACCAAACATCCTTTCTACACGGATATAGGTGGATAAGTTGAAAAAATCACGAAGCTGTGTGGTTGGGACCAGCAGAGGGACCTTAGAGAAGTGAAGTGAGGTATTGTTTATTTCTTTTCTCAGTCTATAACATGTTTTATGAGCGTGTGACATCGCTATTCTCATAAGAGCCTGCGACTCTCCGGGGATCAGCCCTCCCCCTACGGGGATGCGCACCATGTCACTTCTGGGCGCGCCGCTTTCAGTGGGGTTTGCCTGTCGGAGCAAGACCGCAGCGCTCCAACAGGATAAAAATGCTCAGAAAATGGTCTAATATAAAGAGCTGTAACATGGACACTAATGGAAACTAAAATGTGTGTGTGTTTGTAAAATAGGTTAAATTATTTTTGGTCAGCACAAAATTTTGAACATGTTCATTTACAATTACTTATGAAGAGAATCCTGTTTTAAGTTTAAATCTGGATTTTTTATTCTTGTAATTACACACAGTTTAAACATTTATAACAAAATAATGACAAATACTTGCCAGAATTGTTTTTACTTTTTTTTCTTATGAAAAAAGTTGAAACAAATTTACTTATAGAACATTTCCTGACACAATTATTGACAAAAAAGACAAAAGAAATGATAACATTATAATATTAAAGGGGTTAAATGACTTAAATTCTGTGTTAAAGTACTTTTTGAGTATTTTGAGCACACTGCAACTAAACATGATAATAATGATAACGGTGATAATTTTGGTCACATTAACTGTGGTATGAAATTTTCATTCCGTTACATCCCTAGTCAGGCTATCCAAAAATATATATCAAGGACTCACAGCAGTTACACAAAAAATATTAAGGATTTCTTTTGATCAGAGCAGGTCTGGGGGCACATGCCAGGTCCTTCATCAAGCCTGATGACATCAACCATATTTCCTTCGTACATGTTGACCTGTGATGAAGTTTATGGATGCAAGATTCCAAACTCTACACCCTGAGACTCCAGAGTCGTAGGATGTCCTCAGCTGCATTAGCCTTCACCATCAGCAGTGCCCTACGAAGTCAGCTGGAATCTCCCCAGGGACAAACCAACTTCCATGCATGCTTCTGTTGGGACTTGAATTAGCCACCCTTCGGTCCCAGCCCGAGCCCTTACAGACTGAGCGACACTGTTGCCATATCAAGCAATCCATTTTTAAAAAGCAGTACTTGAGGCCGTCATATAGGCCTACATGTCACAGTTTTTAAGGGTGTTTTCACATCAACCATATTTAGTGCGCACCAAAGAAGTTTTGGCCCAGGGTTTGGTATGTTAGTATCAATGTGAATGCAACCACCTCGCTTTGGTGCGCACCAAATCAGCCGGTCTGAGACCTCCATGAAGGGGTGGTCTGGATCCGCTCCATCTCCCTACATTTGGTGCAGTTTCACTGGTGTGAAATTTGTCGATTTGTGCATTCTGGTTGAGGATTACGGTGATTTACGAGGGTCCAGAAGGTCGCTGATTCCATCTCAAACACGATAAAAAAACACATTTGAAGGAAAATGTAGAAGAGAGCGAAACGTAAACATTGGCTGTTTGGTGTAGGAAATGGTTACCATGGTAGCCTCTTCTTCATTCTCCTCTGTAGCAGGTTTGGTAACCAGTTAAGTGCATATTGCCCCCTGCTGTTTCAAACTGAGTAAATACACAAGTGGGTCCGGGCATGGTTCAATGTTGCCAGTGTGAATGCAAGCCAGCGGGGGAGGGGGAGGGGGGCGAATATGGAGCCATAACAGTGACAGTACGAATTGGCATTAAAAAAGAAACCTGGTACTGAAGAAAAACTTGCATTGTCACTGAAATGGGTATTGGAATCGTAAAATGTTGAATTGAAAAATAAAACGCAGACACGAACATTTATATTTTTTTAGGATACTTTTTGTTTTATGATGTTTTTCAATGCCAGTGTTCTGATTTGTTTATACTCTTTGTTAATTCAGTTTCAACAGGTTTTCATTTTCAACTTTCTGGTTTTCAGTTTCAGTGTTTTTTTTTTTTTTCAGGTTTCAATCTTACTGGCACTGTTTTGATGTGGGGGGCTGGGAACGCGAGAACGCGCTTCCAGGCTTTGAGGGGAAGAGAGCGCCCTCTGTCGGTAACCTACAGTAACCTGTTGTCCCTGTAGCCGTGATCGTAATGGAAGCAAGTCCCAAACTGCCAGTAAGTCTGTTTGTCTTTGTCTCCGGTATTTTTCAAGAATTTTAAATCACTTTATGATTTATGTCTTACTAAGTTAGCAAACATGCTAACGTTCGCTAAGCTCGCTCATGTGAAAGTGCTTTGTGCTTACTACAGAACATGGATGTATAATAAGACCGAAGCATTGACACTGACAGGAGGGAACAAGACAATTAAAACTACAGCAAATTTATATTATTCAGACACGTCTTAGAGCACCGGGCTGTAAGTAGCCATATATAGCCGGCTACAAAACTACGATACTAAGTTTTTCAAAAATTGCTTGTTGTCACACATCAAAAACTACCACTACGTAACTAGAAAGAGATACATTTGCATCCTGTTAGTTGTTGAAAAAAGAAGTTGTAAAGCAGTGCAGAGTTCTGAGGAAGGTCTGAGCTGCATTCATTAGCATCACAACAAACACAAGCTTTGGCTTGGGTTACATCTTTTGGTGCGTTCCAGTTGTAGACAGAAGTAGGAATTTCCGAGTTCCGAGTAGGAAACTGCAACTGGGACGTTCCCCGAAGTCTGAATTTCCTACTGGGAACTCGGTGAAACCTCTCCACCCCCGAGTTGACAATGGAAGATGGATGCCCCCAGTGTGAACAGTTATTTAGCTCCTGTAATAATCCATTTATTTGCACTTCTGACTGGGGTGTGTGGCTCTAGATCAGCTGTATACATAGTAGTGTTAGACTTATATTTACAAAAAAGCTGCCATAGTGATAATCACATTCTTCATGTGATATTTGTGAACAACAACACAGGGCGTGCTAACAACAGCTAACAATAGCCTGGTAGATCGGCATGTTTTTTTCCAACTTCAACCGATAAGTCAGAGATGATGTCACTCCCAGTTCCGAGGTTACTGGAACGCAGCACTACTACAGTCGCCGTGCGTGCTCATGGGTAATAGAGTCCTAATGTCACCGGTAATAGATTCTCCTCATAGCACCATTAAGGTCACATCACTCCAAGAATCATGTGGTTGGCTTTTTTGTTTTTAATAATTTATTCTAATTGTTTCTATAGCACATTTTCTCCAAACAGTTATGGTTGCAGAGTTTTTCCACCCCCCTATGCAACAATTTAGATTAACTTACTTACAATACCCTGTTGATAATGTGACATTTTAATCATAGTTTTTTGTGATATCCAATCTTCTGACAGTCCTAGTCTTAGCTTGTTTGTTTTATTGATTTCTTTATGCTATGTTAACAGATTAGTGTCTTCATTTACTTTTAATTCTGTTTTATTTTCTTTCCCCTTATGTTATACTCTTAATCTTTTCATAGTCGACTTCAAAGCCCATTGTTTGATTGTTCTCCATCTTTCTTATAATCTCTATTCTTTCATTTAATTTTATTTCGGTTTTTTATTTTGGTCCTCATGGTCTCTTGTATTGTCTGCTATGCCATCGTCTATCTCAGTCTCATTAATGTTTGTTGATTTTAATTTTCATGTTTTTATCTTCCTGCCTGTCAAAGCACTTTGTAAACCTCTGTTTTAAAAAGTGCTATACAATAAAGTTTATTATTATTATTATTATTATTATTATTATTATTATTATTATTATTATTATTATTATTATTATCATTATAGTGTGCAATGTCTCCACTTCTCTGTAAAGCACTTTTTCAGGTGTACTTAAAAAATGATTTAGAGAAAGTTACCCTCCTGTTGACCAATAGAAAAAGAAGTTATCATCTTGGATATTTTGAATCAAAGATTGATCATGTTTGGCCAAAAGTATCCTGGCAGTTGTTCTTACACCGTGGCCTAAATAAAGTCCTCCCGTTGGAATAACTGGTGTTGACTGGAATGATATACATTTTCCTTGAGCCGGTAATAGCCATCAGTTAAGGCCTTGACAAGCACTTCAGTGGTCCTCACATGGCTGCCTGGAGCCGACCTGCTGATGGAAGCTCTTCTGTGGCTGTTAGCCGTCTGTCAGTCTGGCAACGTCTCCATTAGGGGTGTTGACGGCAGACTTCACCGTCACTGTCATCAGACTAATGTAAAGAACACACATGTGCCTTTAAGGACTTGTTTATCATTTTACGCTTTAGCATGCAGCTTTGTTAGCTTTGTTTGGTAACAGAAATAATGTTTTAAAGGAAGCATATCATCCTGCAGTATTGATTCATGTCATATTCTAACTCAGCGATGCTCAGCTTAGCTAATTTTAGTATCTTAGCTGCTAAAATGACTTTCATGCAATTGTAGTGCATTTATTTATACATTTTGAAAATTTATTCTACTTTATTTTCCTACAAACTGATTTATGGGGTCTCTGACCTGCAACCTGTTCTTTTAAGAACAACAAATGGAGGCAAAGTCAATGTTTGAGTTTGTTAAAGTCATTTATTAGGGCTGCGTATCGATTCAGATTTTCCGGATCGATTTGATTCGACATTACCAGGTCTCAAATCGATTCGATTCACGATACAATAAGATATTTATTCAGTCTGGGATATCTAAGTTAAAATAATACTGTAAACTGAAATAGTGACCTTTGACCTGGTGCATTATTAACCCTATAAAGCCAACTGTATCATATTTGATACATCCTTTTATAATACCTCTTTCTACTCAATATGATCAACAAATAAAAAAAAAACATCTGAATACAAAACACCAAAAACACCTAATGTATCAAATGAGATACAGAACATCTATATGTTGAATTTTATGGACATTTTGATTTTTATGGATTTTAGCAGAAAGTGAAACAAACATTTCAGCTCCAAAAAAATGGAATTTTCTGGCTATAATTTCTGGTCTTGGGCCTGAAAGGGTTAAAATTGTTTATACATTAAGAAATGAACCCAAAGCAGTTACATTAATCTTATTTAATTATATACATTAATGTGTATTCTGCATCTTACTTGTTTTCTGTTCAACTCCTCTTTTCCTTCGTGCTTGTAAAATCTGAAATACGTCCATACGTCAGCCTTTAAACTCTCCGCTGGTGCCCATATAGTGCTGTTTGCTTCTGCTGTGTTTGTTTGATTACTTGCAGAAACATCTCACAAGATTTTGCTCAGTGGAAAGCAGCGCTAAACGCAGATCATGCAACACGAACAGGGTTGATACCACAGGCTGCTTCTCTGCACGCCCAATGAAGGAAAAACTGCCCAAGATTGAAGATCCATCTTTGGATTTTATGAATCGATTATGAACCATTTAAAGGGAAATCAACTAAAATCGATTAAATGGATTTTTTAATCCCAGCCCTATCATTTATTGTTCGCTTGGTGCCCAAAACTGACAAAAGTGCACTTTATATGCAAGTGTGACTACACGTTAAATTATCTTGCATACAAAAAAGTTACTTAATGATTTGTTATTCAAGAGGTCTGACCAAAGATGCATATTTATAACTGTGAAGAAGTCCAGGGAGAGGTAGCTGGATCAATATACAGCATGTTTTTGAATCTTATTGCTCCATAGCAGAGTGAATGCCTGAGTATTTAGAGATGGATGGACTCCGAACAAAAAGGCAGGTTAGCTTATTTGATATTTTCTGGGTCAGTAGATGCCACATGGCACCAAAATACTGGAGCAACAGTACAGAAAAAATGGGCTTTCCCCTTTAAGCACCATGACATAAAGAATGATCTGCTTTCTATTCTCCTGCTGCCATAACAGCCCTCAGAGTTTGGTGGAAGGTGTGGAGAGTGATGTAAATGCTAAACAAATGTATTATGACAGAGGGTCGACATTGGACTGCGGTGCCGACAGCCGAGGCAGTGGGAAGAAATTACTTCTGATTGATATTTTGCCTCTTGTCAGCAGAGCAATTTCAACCAGAGCAGACGGACCGGATTGAAAGTTTCCCCTGCAGAGAGTGTGTTTTCCTCTGCTGCTGTGTAAACACCGTGTGTGTGTGTAACATTTTAATGAAGGTTTTGAGGGGGGGGATGGAAGCTCGACTAAGTGGATGTCTCGAAGCTGCTCGGGTCACCTGTAGTAAATCTTAGCATGATAGATTGTGCGTAATTGCTGAGCTTTGTTTAATCTGAAGCTTAGCGTTTGGCATGCTAATGCAGCATCATGCATGTAAATATCAGCTAAATGTCACATTCATTAAGGGACGGGGAGCAGTCTGGATGGGGGACAGCCCAGCGCTCTGTCTTTGTGGATGTAGATGAGGGAGCTGGAGGCCGGGGGCGGAGGGGAAACCCCAATCTGGGGTCGTCCTCTGAGACCAAAGGCCTGGGAGATGTTCAACTGTGTGTGCTGACTCTATTATGCAGACGGCAGCTCCTCTCTGCCGCCTCATGTCTCTAATGAACAAAGACTTGATTGTTGACAGTGGTGTGAAATGTCAGCTGTCTGTTTGTCTGTCTGTGCCTCGTCATTTTGACAGCAGCAGCTTTTCCCCCATCCTCTTGCAGCCTCTCCATCAGTTTTTTTTTGTGGAGGTGTTTATATGTTGTCGGTGCTGCAGCTCTACGCAGCGGGAGCCATTAAGAAAACTCATAGATCATTCACATGGCTCATGCTGTGCTGCTGACACGCTCAGCGTTAGGACCAATTATTCCTGTTTTCCATTGTTATGATGGATGGCATATGTGAATATTTATATTCTTCATTTGGCCTTTGCACTGTGGAGGGAGTTGTTGTGCATGTCAGTCATTATGTCTGCCAATGTCAGCTGAATTAAAACTACTCTGAGGAGTTAAGAAACAGTCTCTTTCGAGCTTGTGCCCCAACATGGCTGTGGCTGAATTTAGCATTTCTAGTCTACTGTCTTTAGGGTTGGAGTCAAGTTTTTCTTTTCAGGCATAAAGATTATGATAAACCTCTGCCCATTAGATAACCTGCTCTTCACAGCTGATTTTAAGCAAGACATTTCCAGTTTAAATGTGGACTAGAGCATGACACAGGAGCGGATATACACTCCTGTCCCGTCCCACTCCCAGAGAAAAAATCCCGTCCCGTCCCAATCCCGGGCCGGAGTAAAAAAATTAATCCTGTCCTGTCCCATTCCCGTTTGAATAAAACCAAACATGTTGAAAAAATTTTTGCATTTTTGTTGCCTTCAAGTTTCCCATGCCTGACATTCGGTCGGTGTAAACAGCTCTCTTTTCGACGTGTCATCTTCTCCCTCCGTGTTGTTTTGTTATGTGTGTCGCCGGCAGCCGCTCTGAGTCACTTTTCACTTTCAGTGGTGACAGGAAGTCAAACCACTTTTGTAGTTCTTTTGTGTTGCTCGTATGGTCAAGAGTGTTGGCTCTAACTGAGAGATGACTACAAAAATGGACGCATCTGTTCATCTGGATGTTTAACACGGCTGAAAATGATCATGTTTTAATGTCATTCCCGCTCCTGCTTGCTTTTTTCCCATCCCGTCCCGATCACGGGATTAATTAAAAAATGACTCCCATCCCGTGGGATTCCCGCGGGAATCATGTGACCCACGGGAATTCCCGAAAAATGTCATCCTCTAATGTGGACCCATCCTAGAACTAGTCTGTCTTTTGCAGAAAAAAAGTGGATATTTATTTAACTGGAACTTCAGAGCAGAAGAAATTCCAGAAAAGCCACTTTTATACCAGAATATTTCAAGTACCTCAACACCCATAATGCACTGTGTTAGTTGTCTCCCAGGGCCATTTCTCAGCTGTTTTCTGTTGGATAGGTGTGGTCAGCTCCTTAGGTGGGCGGTAAAATGTGGATTCATGCTGGGTTTGGATGTATTTGTTGTTGTTTTGATTGTTTGTTTGCACTTCATGCTCTAAAGTCAGTTGGACATCTTTAAATGCACGTCGACTTGGGCACTGGTATCGTTGCTGCCATTCTTGGTCAGGCCTCCCTTGGAAAAGAAATCTGCTGATCTCAAAGGGACTAACCTGTTTTAATAAAAAATAAATATATTAATATGTACGTAAGTGTATTTTATATTTATATATATGCATATATGTTTATCTATACAATGAAGAGTTTGTCTTCAGCCTGCTCTATTGTGAAGAGTCTTGAGATAACACTTGTTCTGAATTGGTGCTACTCAAATAAAAAAAACATGTTTGACTGCGATGGGAATTTCAGCTCTTTTTACTGATCAGAAGATTTTGCTCTGATCTCCAACAAGTCATCTTTTTTTTTTTCTGAACAGCTCATACTTCAGCCAGATTAACCAATGTTTTAGCCCATCATCAATATGTATACATGTACTTAAAATTATTTAGTTGAGCACAAACCTCCATTAAGGCATTTCCAAACCTGTCAGGAGAGTTATGTTCAATATATCCCCACATGGATTTATGTCTTTGTTGTGCCATGACCAATATTCTCTAAAAATGTCATGAAAATATTTAAAAATGTTTTGATTTATTAGTGAAAATGTGGAAAACTTACCTGTCATGCCAGATGGGCCATTCAGTGTATTTCATCTGGAAAAGAGCTTCTAGAAAATGTCTGGCAAAGGAAAAAGCCTATCAGAGGCACATCTGGCAAGAGATTGGGAGATCATTGAATAAATCCTGTTCATAATTGACCAATCAGATGAAGGTAGGCAGGTGCTACTGCTGCAGTGTAAAGGACAGAACATGAGCAGCGTTGATATAGCCGCTATAAAGAAGTTTGTACTGCTGCTAAATGTTTTCGTTTAAAAAAGTAATGTGATCATGATCTGATAAAACTCTGCTGGAGCTGTTTTTATCTATTCTTATCTCTGTACAAGCAGTCACTTCCTGCTGTCGTCTTGCTTGTACCTCCCATCCTTTCCTGTTCTAGAGAATGCTAATCCTGCTTTGGGCCGAGCACAATCATTGGATACTGGAGCTTGGCAAGATGGATCTTCTTTAAATTAGGCTGTTCAGTTTGCACAGAAAGGTTAATGGTCAGCTCTCCTTTCTAGCACTGTTAAGAAACTCCGTCTTTACTCTAATCACCTCTTCCTTGTGCCTCAGTCTTTGCTCCATATTAACATGATAGCATCACACAGCTGCTTCATCTTTGTTGCAAAAATAAAGTCACACAATAGAAGGTCCAGCCTGGAATGAACAGGATGCACCAGCCTGTGATGAGGCCTCTTATAGTAAAGTACTTTTCTTGATTAAGAAGCATTATTCAGTAGTTTTCACAGCATGAGTAAATACATTTAAGGGTATGTAAATGCACCTCTGAAGGACAAACACATACATTTTTACTTTACACTCCCTTCCCTTTTTAATTAGTTAAATTATCACACTTCAGTATTTCAAATATTTATGATCAAGAAGAAAAATCAAGTACTATGTGATGGTCCATGAAAAATACCACTGAATGAAACAGTTGTGCACCAAATGCAGCTCATAACACTTTTTATTACCCAAAATAAAAGTGTTTGACTCACACTGTGTAATCCTATTATTGCACTGCATGAACATTAAGCCTCATTAAAAATGTGTGAGACCTTTCCTGTGCAGCTCCCTCTTTCAGACAGATGGCACAGTCCACCATTAGAATGCCATTTAGGTGATTATCAGGGCAGCACCCCCACATCCTGATTATTGCCAAACACACACTCACAACCACACCTCCACGGTGAGCCTGGAGGGTAAAAGGCCAAAGCTGAAGCTGTGCCCGTCAGACTGAACCTGACACCTCGGGGAGCCTCTCTCTCTCTGCAGGGGGCCCGGAGGACCTGGGATGGATGGTGGTGAGAACAGGAAGCTGGGAGGGTTTGGCCATCTGGATGACCTTCTCTGTGTACAGCACTAACGTTTAAATGGTTCACAGTTTCAGATGAAGCCAAAGGTTGGTTTGCTGTTTTCCAAAGCAGAGATGGAGGTGGTTTATTGTGTGAAAGCAGGTGTGAGGACCTTACACTGTCAAGGCTGTGTGACTAAAGAAAAACTGAAAAATACTGGAAGCGTTTCTTGATAGAAAGGATCATGTCTCCTAGGGCTGCACAATAGTGGGAAAAACTCACATCGCAATATTTTGGGGGTTTGCAATATATTGCGATATATCTTGCGATATTAAAAATAGAGGAATTTTCACCAGATGACTTGAATAGCTCTGTTTGGGACAAATTTAGTTGACTCACAATGACACCGTTGTATTTGTATAATACAGTTTAATCCAGGATAAGGGGGTTCATCTGTGAATGATGAAGATTGCTGTATATAAAAGGGATCCAGGAGGCCATGTCTCTGTACAAAATAGAATAGGTTTCAATTTCAGTTGCTTTTTTTCATTTCCCCAATAATGGGGGAAATGCGATAGTCTATTAGTCTACTATTGCACATGCGCACATTGCGATGTCGATGTTCAAACGATATATTGTGCAGGCCTAATGTCTCCCATTTTGTACTTTACACTAGAGCAGTGGTTCCCAAACTTATCACAGTCTGTACCCCTTCAGACACTTGACCTCCAGCCATGTACCCCCTACTCTCAGACACTTACAGCTATAAAAAGAAATGTGTCTGTAAACCTGCTGCCAGTCCCACCTCCCACATTTAACATACTGCACATAACATACAAATAAAATCTCTAAAAGTGAATTATTTCTCACTTACTGAAGAGTATAAGGGCCATGTTAGAAGGAAAAAATAAGTCAAATTGAATTTAGTGATAAAAGTTGAAATGTCGAGAATATTTGGTATGTCACGACATGTTGCGAATAAAGTCGAAATATATTTTATGTCGACTTAGTTTTCGACTTTCCACTTTTTCTCGATATTATAACTTTAATCTTATCATTTGGACTTTTATCTCAAAATTATGACTTCATTTTCGTAATTTTGACTTTAATCTCGACCTGCCATAAAAAAAAATCCATCTAAAATGGCCGGAGTACTCCGTACTCACTAAATGGATTTATTTACCAGCAATGTCAGTGGGCAACACCACTTTAGTTTTGAAAATAGAAATTTACATTTATGGAAAATATTCCTTAATGAATTTGAAACAGTAAAGTATAAACTCACCACAAGTTTATTGAGAAGGATGTCTTACTGAACTTATGTTAACATAAGAATCTCATACAATTTGAGACGGATTTCCTTCTCTAAGAAGTCTCACGAATCTGGCCTCCAGCCCCTCTGCTAACACTTTAGGCCTTTATCAAATCTCACAATGCAAACATTTGCCAGTTTGAATTTAACCACTGAAACAACTGTTTTAAATCTAACAGGTTTTCGTGTACCCCTACGTCACTTTGCGTACCCCTGGGGGTACACGTACCCCAGTTTGGGAATCACTGCACTAGAGCATGACACAGGAGCCGAAATACACTCCTGTCCCGTCCCAATCCCAGGCCATAGTAAAAAAATTAATCCTGTCCTGTCCCACTCCCGTAGAATGACTCCCACTCCCATCCCGCTCCCACTCAAAATAACTCCCACTCCTGTCCCGTTCCCGTTTGAATAAAACCAAACATGCTGAATAAATGTTGCATTTTTTATTTTAGGTAAAAGTTCAGTGCATATAAAAGGCCTTTTCTTTAAGTTTCACATGCCTGACATTTGGTCGGTGTAAGCAGCTGTCTTTTCGACGTGTCGTCTTCTCCCTCCATGTTGTTTTGTTATGTGTGTCACCAGCAGCCGCTCAGAGTGGCTTTTCACTTCCTGTGTTGACAGGAAGTCAAACCACTTTTGTAGTTCTTTTGTGTTGCTAATCAGTCAAGAGTGTTGGCTCTCACTGAGAGATGACTACAAAAATGGATGCTAAGGGTGAAAAAAAAGAAAGACGAAATAAAACTCAAAGATGCACGAAATAAAAAACGCGAAGGGGCCCGTTTACGGTAGGCCAGAAGGGACCCTCCTCACCTACCGTAGCAAAACACTCACTTCAAAAAGGAGGAAGACGAGGTCGAGGAATTAGCTGACGCTCCTTCTTCAAATAAATCGGTTGTGTGGACCTATTTTGGCTTCCCCTGTAAAGACGAGAGAACGGTGAGAAGATTGCGGACAAAACAACAACCGTGTGCAAAATATGCCGCTACAGTTCACCGTATACTGCGGCGAGTACAGCTACCAACTACTTTGAACTGGAGACAGGCAGCAACTGTATGTTTGTGTAAGTCTGCATAAAAAACAATATTTGATTTTTGCATCTACTGTTGAGTTGACAGAATTTGATCATACTTGAAGATCAGAAGTATATGCACTGTTATAGGCTAAATATTATAGTTCACAGTTCAGACATTTATAGGTCTAAACTGCAGCTCTGAGGACTGCTGTTTGTTTTCCTTTTCATTCAAGAATGTACTTATCCTGATTGTTATAACAACAAAGCACTTTTTATTGAGATTTGATGTTTGTATTTGCACTGTAGTCTGAATAAGGGGCCAAAACTACATTTATTTTGTACTGATGCAGCAATATTTTTTGTATGTCTGCATTAGGAAGAAAATAAAGAAAATGAGATTTTTGCACAACTTCCTACTGTTGGAGATTTTCTATAATCTTTATTTTGTATCGTGAGCCCCGGTTTGTATTTCGTATCGTTTCGTGAGTTGACCATTTCGTTACACCCCTAATGGACGCATCTGTTCATCTGGTTGTTTAACACAGCTGAAAATGATCATGTTTTTGTGTCCTTCCCACTCCTTCCCGCTCCTGCAGGCTCCCGTTGCTATTTTTCCCGTCCTGTCCCCACACAGGATTAATTAAAAAATGACTCCCATCCCATGGGATTCCCGCGGGAATCACGTGACCAACAGGAATTCCCGAAAAATGTCATCCTCTACTTTACACCACAGCAGTAGAGACCACTTACTGCATTATCTGATCAGGCTGAAAGGAATGTGACTGACAGAAGGGTCGTCCAATCATCTGCTGGATATGCTCCTTAAATGTTCTGCCCATTACCAAACACTTTATATGTGCCAAACAGATTTATGAAAAATATTGAAAGGTCCACCTGGTGTGCCAGGTTACTGTTACAGCAAAGCTACAGTAAGGGTGAAATGTTGGTGTTGTTCTGTTTTGTCGATAAACTAATGGAAATGTTTGAGTTTGTCTAAATACTCAGAAAAACAATAAAAAATAAACCACCAACCTTTGTTTTTAAACAATAAAGCTAGTGCAGATATAAATACACTCACTCCCAAGTCCATTACAAGCAGGTAGACACCCAAAAAACTGATGTGATGTGCCAGTCACAGGACTTAAAGGGTTGTGCAGAGACTCATCAATTTAAATAAATGTACAAATGCAATAAAATGAGTCAATACACACTAGAAAATTAAATTGGATGTGATGCATGTTTTGAGATTTAAATTTGTATTTTTGGGGGTTCTTTATTTTATTGTACTTATTTTTTTTGTTTTGCTTGTTTTTGTTGTTAAAATCAATGACAAGTTAATGTAGGCTGTTGAAAATCAACTGTATGTGATGTCAGACCATCTGTTCTTTTTTAAAAACATTATTCAAGTAGGGGCAGACAAATATAAGAGACATTTCTCTTCTTGCTGCTCCTTTCCTATCATGAATGTGTTTGTTTTAGGGTGTAATGTGCACCGGTGTATGGATTTTGTTGTCAGCTTTCATGTAAGGAACAAATGAATAAATAAATAAATAAATAAATAAATAAATAAATAATCATAATAATAATTAAAAATCAACAGAAAAATGCTTTGTAGTTATATTATCTGAACATTTTTCTATCAAATTGGACCTGTGCTTCTTTAAAAAGGAAAATCTTCAACCTACAGAAAAATGTCCTTAAACAAACTGTCCTCACCTATAATGTTCTGTCCTCCTTACCACCTCCATGCCTTCAGACTGTTTCCTATAGTTAAGACAGCAGGTCTCCATGTTATCAGTCACGTCCAGTCCTCCTATCAAACATGCATGCAGACATCCATCATCGGCCCAAACTTGAAGAGGGAATGTTGAGTTTCTGTGCTGTAAATGCTGTGGCACATCCAAAACTGGCAGGACTGTGCTGTCCGAGCTGCAGGGCTGCTGACCTGCAAACCTCTGACTGTGAATGTCAGATCTCCAACTGTAAAAATAATTACTGCTGGCGGTGAGGCTCGACCCTGGTGTTTATCTCCATTAGACTGGTATAAGAGCCAAAGGAAGCATGAAAATACAGAGATGGAACCTGAATGTAACCACTCTGAAAAATATGAAGGGTCACATAAAGGAGACTAATGGAACTGGTGAGGAGATTTAAAAGGAGTTATATTTGTTGATTGGAAATACTTGACAGGTTAAAGCATCAAACTAAAATGTTATATCTGCAGCCAGAAGAGGAACAGCACAGCTCTGTAGGTCACGTCTCCAGCCATGCATAACCTGACTCATACCGACTACTTGTAGTAACTTGGGCTCTTATATTAAATTTTGATGACGACGAGGGTATATTAACTTAACCTGACAAGCCAGATGGACAGCTCCATATACCTGCCACTGAAATATTTCACTAGTCCATCTGGGTAGGAGCCCTTTAAATTTGTTTTCAGGGGCAGAACGTTTAAAAAAACACAAGCTTGTGATTGGACAATCGTTTGGCTCGTCACATTCATCACAGACCAATCCACATCAAGCAGGGTTGCCTCCTATAATGTAGCAAACACAGCAGCTAATGGCTAACAACAATTAAAAACAGTTCATGGTCATTAGCCATAGGGGCTAACTTAGCTGCTAACAGCTAACAACAGTTAATGACCGTTAGCCGCTAACTTAGCTGCTAACAGCTAACTGCCTTATACTGTCGTCTTACACTAAATTGTAGCACACAGATGATTCATTTAACTCTTATATGTGACATGAACCTCGTCAAAGACAATCCCTACACACAGTACACACACAGTAGCCATGAGGACAATAGGCTAATTAGCATGTCCGTTCTCAACTTCCGGTTGTCGTCACGTCCTCATTCTGCAGCTGCCGCCTCTCTTCCCTGATTGGGCCGTTAAGAATTCAGCCAAGTGAATTTGTTGGACAACTTAGGCTGGAAAGACGAACCTGCAGGACTTCAGAATCAGGCAGGCCTGTCTGCTCTGCAAGGCTAATATTAACTGCCACAATTAAAAAAATCTTGTATGTTTAATATCTTGATTGCTCCTGATCCACCATTATTCTCACTCTGTCCTAGTTGCTCTGTTAGTTTACTTTAAAGCTCCCTTTCCCACATGCACTTAGTCTGTAGCTCAGTCTGTAAGGGCTGGGGACTGGTTTCAGTCCAAACTGACACATGATTTGAAGTTGGCTTGGTAGCCGTGGAGAAGCAAGCTGACTTCCTGTGGCTTTACCGCCAGTAATGGCAGTGGGTAACACTTAGAGTTGAAGGGGTTGAGTTTATTGTCTCTGGAGCCTCGGGGTGTTGGTTCTCCCCCTTGCACCTTAATCCAAATAACATGCAAATACCTATGATGGAGGTAGAGTTATTGTTGCTGGTGGTGCAGATGAGCCATCAGGAGTGATAAATGGCGAAGTGTTGACCTGGCATGCGCTCCCAAACCGTCCCATTGTTTTCATCAGCTCCTTACCCTTTCCATGGTCTTTAATCTGCACTGGGCTTGCCAAATGAGCCAAAACCTGGGCAGATTGTCGTGTAATGTGAAACCCCCTTTTTTGAAAAACTAAGAAAATTTAGCAAAGAACACATTTACCATGGATCACAAGTTAAACCATCATGTCTTATGACATGTGCTGCTGACCTCTTGGCCAGGTCTCCCTAGTGAAAGAGGTCTTGATCTTAATGAGTTTTTTTTCTGTTTAAATAAAGGTTGAATAAAAACAACAGTCTGACTTTGGGTTGAGGGAAAACGATTAAAGTAAAATGGTTGATGAATGAAAACAGTAAGTAATAGAGCTTTTATGTATTCCCATGTGGAAAATGTACTTAGAAGAGAAAAGCTCATGCTCCCTGAAAAAAAAAACATTGTTTGATTTTGGCATCCGTAGGAACCCCTCTGTTTCAACCCTGCTCAAAACAGACAGTTCTGCTGTCAATCCTCATGAGCTGGTCTGACCATTCCCTCTCAAGAAGTAGACGTGGTCTTAGTTTGTGTCTCCAGTGTTAACCGTGGTGGCACAGCAAGGCCTTACATGGTCCATCCACTGGAGCGACCTTTAGGCTGAACAGACCTGCCTTAACCCTCGTGTGGTATTAGTATTGTTGTTACTTAGCCGGTGTTTATGGGTCTGGTGGACCCGCTAGACTTTTGGGCTTTCAAAACACCACAATCCAATAATTTTCTCTTAAAATACTCAACAGATGTTACTACATGCCAATTACAAGTTATATGAACGGCAAAAATGGTTAATATTTGCTCTTTACCTTTGTTAGATCACATTTGTGAATCAAAAAGGACAATCAGTTATAATCAAGAGGAGTGAGTGGAAAAATACAAATGAAGAAAGATGTTTCACAACTATTGATTTTTATTCATTTGAACTTGTTGGTGCTCAACCTCATCCTCTTCTTCAGAGTTACTGAAGACTCTGAATTCTCAGAAATATGATCTTCATATTCTGAAACCTCTTCCCCGATATCACCATCAGAAGCTTCTGTCTCTTCTAAAATCAATTGGAGGGCCCTCTCAGCAGAAAATCTTTTGGCCATCTTGATCAGTCATGATAAGTAACCACACTGGCAGAGTCATATTTATAGTGTTACACACCATTTGCAGGTGGGATAGTGTATGAAAAAAAAAGTTTGGTGGGAATGTAAGAGCAGATGGTGTTTGTTGAATTTTCAACAATGTCTCAACTTTCAAGCACACATGCACGCACGCACGCACGCACACACGCACACACACAGACACATACACAAACACAGACACACACACACACACACACCCACACCATTTGCAGGTGGGATAGTGTATGGCTGTGTCCAAAATGTCATACTAACGTCCTACTCATACTAAGTGTGACGTCAAAGTGAGTATGTAGTGCGTTCACATTAGATAGTATGAAAAGATTGAGTGTGTGAGAAATATCCGGATGTATACTATATCAGAAAAAAAATTTAAGTGTGCGAGGTGGGCATACTAGTCACACTCAAACACCCCATAATGCATTGCGAGCCTCATAATGCATTGCGCCAAGCAATACCGAATGGCATTCAGCTAAAAATTGGCCACTAGCAAACTTCCTGTTTTCCAAATAAACAAGTCATTTATTATCTCCTTTTAGTTCTTTAACGCTTTTGTAAATGGGCTCTTGTTTTTGAGCCGACCAGAAGTTTCTCCGATAGCATAATGGCGCTCATAACGGAATGTCCAAAATGCCGAAATGAAATTTGTATGTGTGTTTTATGGCTCAAATGACCACATGTTGGTATTCTACGTGGTGACTTTCTCACCTAAAATGCTCTCTGAACTTTCAAATGTGGTGAATCAACAGAGATATTTGATAGCCTGGTGTGCTTCTGATTTTTGTCGTTGGAGCTGATTTAATAATTAAAAGTCAGATAGCCTACTTTACAGTGTTATTTGACATTGTTTGATATGTTTTTCCTGTTGATGGCAACACCAGACATAACATGTACATACAGTACAGTATTTTCAAAAAGCTAAATCAAGTTAATGTCTAAAATGCTATACGTCTGGTTCCACAGTACACACTTACTTATTAGGTGGTCATAAGAAATAAATGTATACAAGACACGCAAGTATTTGGCATAATTATCTAATAAGTGCGTAGTGTGTTATTACAAGAAAAGAAAACTGATATGAATTTTCAACAGGTTTCTTTTTATAAAAATTATAAATGAACAAATGTTTTTGAGATGATAAAAAAATATTAGCACGCACTCAAACATTCTGTTGGCCAACTACATTTAGTGTCCATGTTAGTTTATTGTATTAGACCATGTCCATGTGTTTTTTATTGACAATATGTTCCTGAAGTAGTTCCTGTCCAGATGAAGACAGAGTCCAAGTTTGCTGTCCTCACATCAATTTTTCTGTAGTGCACTGCTTCCTCCCCCTTTATCCCTGTCCTCTGTCATTTCTCAATATGCTCTCTTTCATTGTTCTTTTAGGGAGTTTTTATCGATCCTCAACTGAAATTTGCTTTCATACCCATCCTTAGTCTTAGTGTGTATGTTAACATGTGCACATAACAGTGAATATAAGGCAAAACACGGTAGAAACATGGTGAATATACGGCAAAACCGGCAAATTAACGGCAAAACACGGCCAAAATTGGGCAAAAGAACAACAAGGAAACACCCCAGGGTTATTCTAATGCTATTATTTGCAATACTTGTTCACTATTTACTCAGAAAATACTGATAATCCACCGAAAAATCACTCACGTTAACTTTGAATCGTCCCTCTCACATGTGCGCGCTGTGCGTCTCGTCCGAGCAGGCATCAGTGGGTGTGACGAAATCACGTTGGGGCAAGCCCCCCCCCTGAGCCCATAGAAATGCATTGTAAGGTCCAAAATTTAAAAAAAGGAGTCTCTCCATGTAAGTCTATGAGAGCGCTTGGGCCGATTTTCAGTCCGACTGAAATCGCCGTGCGCACTCACCCGTGCATGACAGGCCCTTCAGGGTGGGCCCCCACGCAGCAGTGGGCCCGGAGCAGCCGCCCCCTCAGCCCCCTCGCCTGCTCCGCTATTGCGAATACCATACAAGGGTTAAGGAGTGTCTCCAGTCTGAAAGAGGCAGCATATCTCCTATGACATAATACGGAAATATATAGCATATAAAATACCAAATAATAGCCGGGGCGTTTAATTGTTTCAATCACTGAGCAGACCAGGCGACTATTTGGGACAGGCATTTAATTCCTTTACCACAAAAATCTTGCTTAGCTAAAAACGAAAAAATATGGTAAATATAATCAAATTATTTATTTACACCAGTATGAATATCACCCTTACAGCAAGTTTACAGTACTGTAGTCATACTGTTGTCTTCTTCTTTCAACTCAGCTCTCTCTAAACACTCTTAATACTGGTAAGGAACTACCTCACCAGTCGTAAGTAGTTAAGGTCTTACTTCTTTTTTTTTTGGTTACACTGGGGCAATGGAGATCAGCAGCAATGTACCGCTAACTGACCTGTCCAGCCTCCTGACATTAAGGGAAAATAACCTGCAGCGGCAGCGTCTTCTTCTTTGGATTTGTGAAGCTCTAGTCTGTAAGATTCTGGCTTTCTGCGCTTTAGTGCCCTCTGTGGTCGTTGAGTGTAACTGCACTGTCACGAAACAGAGCGCCGCACACCAACCTGCATTTGCTGACATACAGAGGGGGGAGAAGTGAGCTATCAGGATGTCCAGAGAGACAAATAAACCATGTGGACTGTTAAGGTTCAGTCTGATCATGTTTCAAGCTCAGCGTTAACATGTTTGTTCTGTAACTTCGACCGTAGCTCGTAGGCTGCGCCGAATAAGTTACAACCGATGTTTATTTGGAATGGGCATCTATTTGTCAAAATGTACTGCTACACTCAGCGTTTATTTGGAAACCAGTGATTAATTGGAACTGTGCGTTTATTTGGTATTGTACAGTATGTATTCTTTGTATTCTTGAAAATGAAAGCCAATAGAGAGGACAGTTTTTTTCTCATGTTGGGTTGGGAGTACTTCTATATTTGTATTAAAAAAAAATAAAAATGTGTCATTTGCGTAGTAAAACCTCAGATTGAAACCCCTCTAACTGTGATTAATGATCAGTGTGAACTTCTGCTGAGGTAAAAGCATCTCAGACAGTCTGGCAAGTAAACTAAGACAAAACACTGTGTCAACAAAAGCTTAAACTGACTTTATAAATAGCCAGAAGCATTGACGATGGACTTTTTGGAGACAGGGACGACAAAGAGGCGCCAGTTTTCACTGTGAGCCCAGCGCTCCAGTGAGAGTCTGCTCTGTAAAACAAACATTCAACAGATTTATATCCATCTAAAACATAGAGAAGGAGGTGTGCGTGATCAAACCTCATGCAAAGCACACATTCAGCTCAAATGTCGCTCTGATGGCCCCGGCACCTTCCCCACTTGTAGATTCGCAGCACATCGATCCAGTATATCGAGGTGGGTCACTGGCCAGCCATTAGAGAGCCCAGGCTGGAGCACAACATGAGGAGATGGGTGGGTGAACACTGTCTGCAGGTTTTTTAATAATAAACCAGCAGGCTGTCATTTTAACCACGCAAGGAGGGGTGATGTCGATTGATTTCATTCTTCAGCTAAAAATATTGATAGGCTTCATGCTCCGTATTGTAGAAAATCAATGACAGGAGTCAGGAAAGATTAGGGAGTGATAGGAATAGAGCATGAGATGAAGAGACTGATGGAAAATGGGGGTTGGTATGGAGAGCAAATATTTAAGTGGACAGCAATACAATTTAAGGGAGTAGAGCTGCTGTAAGGGGAGGCTTTCTACATTATACCATGCCGGGATTTCAGTGACAGACATTTTATTGTTATTTTAGGACTTATGCTTACTGTGGCTGCATCAGGGTTTGTAAGACTTCAGGACTTTTAGATGGACATCAATGTGATAAATAATGAAATCAACTTTGACTAGTCACTGTTGTCATAAATAAAACCAAGGGACAAGCAACAGAATAAACTCCAAAATATAAAGGCAAATGGCCCTTTTCCACTAGCACGCCTTGGCTCTACTCGATTAGCAGCGTGTTTCCATTAGCCTGGTACCTCCTAAAACAAGCTAGTTTTAGTACCTACTCCGCTCTGGTTCCAAGCGAGCTGAGTCCATACTAAAAGATGACGTCAAAGACTGCTGGCTACTGATTGGCCAGACAATGTTGTCATCGATGAGTCATGAGCGCGACGACCTAGCATGCTAGCGGTAGCTACCATTAGCTTACCTTCGTCTTTTCTTTGCAGCTGGATTGCTCTCGTCCTCGGCTTCATTCTGTTGTATAGCTTCCAAAACTCTCCTGTGCTTCTCAAGGGGTATTTCTTCTTACCACCTGCAGCCTTCTTCTGCTTTCCTTTTTTACTCAGTTTGTGACAAAAAGACACAGATTGTTGTGTCGAGCTCAAAATGATGTCAACGAAGTGCCGCTCACCCCGTTGGGCAGGCGACTGGGGCTAATGGAAAAGCAGCACAAGGCGAGTAGAGTAGAGTAGAGCTAATGGACTGGAACAACTCCTCCAAAAGATCAATTTTAAAGAGCAAGCTTAAAAGGACATGAATCCAAGAATTTTTAAACCCTTTTTAAGCCCCACTGGAATCTAACTAATGCTGTGACACCTAATGACCATAGATGCCAGGTCTGCTTATTATAAGCTGTGTTGGGCTTCTTTATTTTGAAAAGTTGCTTCTAAGTATTGGCAGTTGTAGGTTGCATTTTTTGGGGCTTGTTTCAAACGTGCAGCTGCTCATTTGGGCTTGTTGTGATGCTCTCTCTACTACCAATACAAACTCAACTGAGAAGTTACACAAACTATTTTGTCCCACTCAAAACACAAGTATGATGTTTCCACCAAAATGAATTCAGAGTTTAATGTATTTTTAACCCTTTCATGCATTGTGTCCACTGCAGTAGACAGATACTTAGGATAAATTTCATACCCTTCATGCTGCTGTATCATGTCCAACTACCAGTAAATTCCCAAACCCTCATCTGAAGTTTCATAAAAATATTATCTTTGCACATTTTACCAAGATGTTGCATCATAAATCCAAAACACCTGAAGAAGAAACAATTGGGTATTATGCCTGTTTTTTTTTATTTTAAATTTTGACGTCATTCACAAGTCAACAGCTTGATTAAACCGCAACAAAACATATACTTCAGATTTTGTTTATTCTTTCTCTTGTTGCTCAATAAATGTTTGTAAAAGATGTATTTGTGGATCTTAATTAAGTTCCACTAAATGATGGTTTATGCAGTTGCACGGTGCCCAATGCAGTGGTCAGGTGAAAAACAAATGAACATGATTTTTAACTTGTTTAAAAGTAAAACATCACATTTTAAAAGCATTCCTTTGAGATTTATTAATTCATGCATGAAAGGGTTAATGTAGCTGTCACTGTTTTCACCATAATAAAGCTGTAGAAGATCAACATAAAACCTAGATAAAAGTCTGATTCTGCCTGTTTGGTTACAAAAATCAAGGTTAGACTGTTTAGTGATAACACAGTTATAAATAACAGCAGCCCCTCCTTTCACTTCTGTATAAAAAAAAAGGATGTTCCACCTCCAAACAAAAGGATGATGAAGAAGTTAATTAAGAGCCAAATAAGACAAAATGTAACTGTGATGGAAATTAAAACACACTTAAAGAATTGACCTGTAGGAGCCATCTGATGACCACAAAATGATTTTAAAGCTAAAATCTTGTACCCACTGTTTCAAGAGGCCCTATATGATGGTCTGGAAGTTGATCAGAAATCAACAAAGATGTGAGTTCTTAATTTTTAGGATGGGGTCAGAGAAAAGGAAGAAAAGAGGAAACATTAAGGTATGATGTGAAGAAAGTGACGGGACATAAATGTAAAAGAATGAAAGGTAAGAACAGCAACATAAATTAAGACAAAGAGAAAAGGACGGGGATGAGAGTTATTCACACGAGATGAAAACAGCAGAGGGAGTATGTGACGGAGAGTTTGTCCTGACAGACGATTATTGGACACTAACCACTGCGGTCCAACACAGAGATGTCCACAGCATGTTGTTCTCCCCATGGACCGAGCTGCACGGCTCTGATGACACATCCAGCCGAGCTCCAGGACTGAAGAGGCCTGTGGAGCGACGACAGGCCAGGCCACAGCTAATTACCCCTCAGAGACGCAGAATCACTCAGCTGTGCCTCACATCAGTCCCACTCCTCCTCGTCTCCGGTGACGGAGACGTTCTAATGAATCAGGAGAGGTTTTTCAAGCATCTTCAATCCATCGCCAAGATTTCATTTAAAAGTAAAATCTCCTTTTTGTCTCGAGGTCAGTCAATGACTGAAGCTTGTTTGGAGTGACCAGTGATTGGAGCAGGTTGTGTGCGTGCTCAGATTCAGACGTCTCATGGTCTCATTGGTATGCCTGCCGTGCTCATGTTTGTCTGATTTGATATCTGCAGGAGAACTGAGGCGATCGATGGCGTCGCTGAGAACGGCACCTGCCCAGACGCTGCTGAATAATTGGAGCGACACTTTCAGATGGAGAGATGACAGACATTAGCTGTGATCAGTGTCAGAGATACAACTCAGATAAAGTGTCCACATGACTGAAGCAGCCTGCTGACGCTATCACAGTTTCAGCTCTTTGAGTCGTCTTTGCCTTCGTCATCGTTGAGACAGAATGATAGTTAGAGTAGGTCATCGAGGGGAGTTTGGATTTACTATCAGGAAAGAAGCTAAAGGTCTGATCCAACTCAAATTTAAAAACTTCGTCTCTATGCTAACTGCCAAGCATAAGTTGCTTAAAGGTGCTATGAGGAGAATCTTTTTCCGGCGACTCTGCTACCCATGAACACGCGTGGTGACTGTGGTAAAGACGTGACCCAAACCAAAGCGTGTGTTTGTTGTGATGCTAATGAATGCAGCTCAGACCTTCCTCAGAACTCTGCATTGCTTTACAACTTCTTTTTTCAACAACTTACAGGATGCAAAGCCACGAGGTAATGTATCTCTTTCTAGTTACGTAGCGGTAGTTTTTGATGAGTGACAACAAGTAATTTTTAGAAAACTTAGTATTGTAGTTTTGTAGCCGGCTATATATCACTACTTACAGCCCGGTGCTCTAAGACGTGTCTGAATAATATAAATTTGCTCTAGTTTTAATTGTCTTGTTCCTGAAGTTGAGTATCCAGGCCAGTCCAGCCCTGTCCGACCCGACCGTGAAGCTAAGGAATAGCATTTATAGCTAACCTATTTTGATGCTATAAAAGTCATCTTAAAGTGTGTATTTACATCAGGCATATATGTAAAAGGGAGACTTTTTTGTAAGTACATTTTAATCTATTAATTCCACAAAAAAAATCCCTGAAGATCATTGACCTCGAAGGTTTGGTGTTTAAAATTTAAATGGTGAAAAATCAGTAAAACACTGGGGGAGCATCAATATTTGATAATGTTATACATGTGTTTCCTCTATTATTTATTTTACCAGAATATTACTGTGAATAGTGCACTATGTGGCTGTTAAGTGGTGGTAAAATTTGCAGTGATTTCCTGATAAGGTTATGATTTTATGTAAAAATGTGACACAGGGTATCTTTTAATGTGTAACTGAATAAAAACTGAAAAGGCTAAATGACAATAAACCCTCAGATTAACGACCTCTTCCATTAAATAAAGACCACCACAGTAACGCTCTGTGTGGATCAGATGGCCTGTCAGAGGCAGTATTGTTTGTGTGACATCAGGAGGTTATGAGCCCTGTGGGGAAGCGTCTGAGTGATGAGCACGGTGTGGGTCATCATCAGGCTCTCTCCTCAGGCTCCCGTGGGTGTCCTTCCCCAAAGAAAACACTCTCCTTGATGAGGCTGCACCAGGACCATAACCAGAAAACCAGCAGTTCGCCACAGCCTGGCGTTTGTGGTTGAATGTGTTAATTCTCTGAGCTGGAGTATCTCTCCATCACTGCTGACTTTTCCTACTTTTCCGGGTGCTTTTGACGATTATTTCTCTCTCATGTGGGTTATCTTCATTCATCTGTCATTTCAGGATGCTGGAAATGTCAATGACATGCAGCAGCTGGAGTACAGACTCCACAAACTGGAGCATTATGCAGCTCAAAGCCGGCCCACTGTGGCACAAATTTAATGTCACATTTACTCTGAGTGAGGAACAAATGCTGCAGAGTGGCTTCTTCATGGTTTATCACTCTGAACAGTCAAATGTCTGAGGGAGATGCTGCTTGGACCTTCCTCTAAGGTGTATTTTCTTCAAATGTCTTCCAAACAGCATCATTTCCTGAGTGCTCAGGCCTCCAAAGCCTCGGCCAAAGGTGTGTGTTTATCAGCTGCTACCCTGAGACCAAGTGGGTCATCATTCTGAGGAGACCACAGCACTGAGATAATGCCTCTCCCACCTGCAGCAGAGAGGTGTGAGTACCAGTCTGTCTTTATGTCTTGATTCTAAAAACCCCAAAACAAGTCAAATCATGGCCAGTACACTTACACATGGTTCATCCCTTCCTCCTGGAGCTTTAACATGGGAACTAGGGACAATGTCCAATCAATCAATCAATCTTTATTTGTATAGCTCCAATTCACAAAAAGTGTTATCTCAAGACTTTACAATAGAGCACAAAGCTCCTCATTTTATGGATACACATATATGCATTGATACATAAATACATGTAAAAATACACATATACATATATATACAAATATATCCATCCAACAGCAACATGAATCCATATAGCCAATCATGAATCCCTCCATCATGGCTCAAGAAAAAACCTTCTGTTAAGCAGCAGGAAATCTTGAATGTGGATCCCAGTCTCATGATGAACAGCAAATCCACACCATGCTGTGTTGGTGTGAGGGTGAAGGAAGGGAGGTAAGAGGAGACAAGTGGACCAAAGTAAGAACTAAAGTTAGGGACAGATCCATGAACCATAGACCTGTCGTCTGATTTATTAGAGGTTAGCCTCTTGAGATGCTACATCTGGTTTTCAGGAGGGTCCTCATGTCTGGATGGTTGTGGTGATCATTTTATAGAAGTATAATCAATGATATTCTTACTGAAAATAAGAATTTATGGTAGTGATGAACTCATGGGTGCCCAGACCACAAGGTCATCCCTATCATATTTACTACTGTATATGGTATATGGTATATCTGTTAAGTATAAATGTGTTAAAGGCCTCTTGAGATGTGACTTCCCATTTTCAAAAGGACCTCATGTCTATGTGGTGATAAATATAGATACTATAGATGTATCAACCATGGACATGGAGATCATGCTAATGTCTATATTAGCAGCTATAAGGATAATGGGAATGGAATGTTCCTAATGAAATGGCCAAATATGGGTCATGTCTATAATTGCAGTTTTTGAGGCTTTGTGACTCCACAGCAGCAGGCAGTCTCCACCAAGGATCCCAGACCACCTACAAGACAAGAGCCAGAGACGAGTACAGGAGCAAACAAAAGGGGCAAAGGCAGATGTGGAGAGAGAGATAGAGCCAAATGTGCCAGATCCCCCCCAGCAGTCTAAGCCTATTACATCTTAACTATGAGTCTAACTTATAAAATATAAGCTGGTCCCTAACTGAAAGCTTTATCACAGAGGAATGTTTTCAGTCTAACCTTAAAGGTAGAGAGGGAGTCTGCCTCCTGAACTGTGGTCGGTAAATGGTTCCAGAGACGAGAAGCCTGATAACTGAAGGCTCTACCTCCCATACTACTTCTGCAGACTGATGGTACCACGAGCAGGCCAGGATTTGGGAGCGTCATGTTTTATCCTAGTAGTGTGTTCTCCAGTTAAAAGACGATAAAGTCTGCCACCCTGGCATGCTAACAAGACTTCCTGAGTAGTTCAAATCCATCTAAATCAGGCCTCCCTGTGACGTATCATAGGTCATTTTCACACAAAGAATTCATCAGATGGTCTGGTTGAGAGGTGAGGTTGCAGTTGTTTCATTTTTCACTTGGCTTGCTTTCACGCTGCACCTGGTCAGGTGGACCAAAGCCTGTCCTGTGGTGTGTAATCTAGCCTCCCACCACTAGTTGGAGCTGGTCTACAAACACAGATGCCCTGTCTTGAAGGAGGCAGAACTGTCTCTTTTTCCTCAGGAGGCTCAGGTCTTTGGATGCCTGCAGTAAATGCAGCATATGTTCATCAGTCTGTGGTTGCCAGTGTTCTGGTCTTTGCTGCAGTCACATCATGACTGATGGAAACACCAGGAGGCTGCACAGGCTGGTGCAGAAGGCTTTGTGCTTTGCAGGAGTTTGGACTCATGTGGGACTGTGGTGGACAGAGACGGTGCAGGCCATCCATCCCATACAACATCCTGGGAGCAGCAGCAGCGGGAGACTCATGTAACTGCACTGCAGGACTGAGATGTTCAGACCTGGACCAAAGGCTGTGGTTCATGACCTGGGCTGCTGGATACCTGAATTTCCCTAAAGAGATTAATCCATCTGTCTACCTGCAGTCTGTGTTCCTGCCATCCACACAGCCAGCCTATGGTTATAAAGTTGTTTAGCTTGAGGCAATTAAGTTTTCTGTCTCATGAAGTAAAGATGAAGTTATTTTTAGGCTGCATCAGGTGGTACAAACATATGCCTCATAAATTTGTGGATGTTAAACTGTAGGCTACCTTTGTCTTTTAGAATGGATTTTAAGGTTCTCTGATTGGTTTTGAAATCCCCAAATGCTCTTGGTCCTCCCCATTTATCTGATTTGCTTTAACCATATATGAGCCCAGTAGAGCCCTCAGGTCTTCAGGTAGTGGTCTTTTATTAGTACCCAAAGTAAAGTCGAAAACATACAGTTAAGCTACGTTTGAAGACCTGGGAGCAGCCCCTACTGTTAATATTTTTTAAAAAGCAAAGTCAAGACCTTCCTTGCATTGCATTGCACATGCGGTTTGTGTTTTTTTACTCTGTTTTAGTTTAGAGTTACTATATAGTGTTTTATTGCCTCTTTTTATTTTTATTTTCTTTTACTGTTTGGTTTTAAGACTGTTTTTAATTAACTTTGAGCACTTCATCACATTTATTAAATCTTACCATGGTTTCATCAGTTTAGTTTTAGCTCCTTTGATTCTTCAGTTTGTCCTTTTGTGTACATGTTTCTGGGTGTGATTGTGTTTGTGCATCTGTGTGTTAAATGTGGGTTGCGGGTGGAATGGGATTTTGTATTTTATTATTGTATTCCTTGGCACATATCCGCTTTTATTCTTGAATGTACAACACTTTGTGCTACATATTTTTTCTATGAAAAGTGCCTTAAAAATAAAGTTTGATTGACTGATTTAGAAGGCCAGACACTGGTAGTGCTAGCAATGCTAACATTAGCAGCACTGCTTGGTATTGTCAGTGGATGCTACGTCAGATTTACTGTTGTGATGTTTGGCCAAAGGGGCGGCACAGTGGCGCAGCTGGTAGAGCGCGTGCCTCACAGCAAGAAGGTTCCCGGTCCAATACGGGTCGGGAGGGCCTTTCTGTGTGAAGTTTGCATGTTCTTCCCGTGCATGCATGGGTTCTCTCCGGGTACTCCGGCTTCCTCCCACAGACCAAAAACATGCTCATTAGGTTAATTGGTAACTCTAAATTGTCCTTAGGTATGTGTGTGAGCATGAATGGTTGTCTGTCTCTCTATGTGGCCCTGCGATCGACTGGCGATCGATTCAGGGTGTACCCCACCTCTCGCCCGATGATAGCTGGGATAGGCTCCAGCCCCCCGCAACCCCGAAAGGGATAGCCGGGTATAGAAAATGAATGAATGAATGTTTGGCCAAATCAAAGCCACGGTTCAGTCCTTTTGCCTTGTCTGGTTTGGATTGCATTCACACCCACTATGATCCGAACTCTGATCCACTTGGAAGCCATTAAAGACCCATTTTTTTTATTATTTAGCATTCACATCACCACAAATGAACTGGACTTCCTGATTTGTCTGATTTGGCCTAAATGTAAGTGCTCGAAAGTACCCTTAATTTGCAGCTGTCCTCAGAAATCAACTTCTTTCTAATGAAAGTTTTACCTTTGTTTTAGGAAAAGACTAAAAGGAAGCTTTTGTTAAGGAAAGCAATACATATAATTTACCAAACCATGTCACTAAAAGACTACACAATGGTCAGTTTGATGGGTAAACTGTTGTTAGTTAGCAGGTGATTTATTTATTTATTTCATATATCTGTAATTAAATATTTTCATACAAGCATATAAGCATATAATTGAAAAGGAACAGAGAGAAGAACAATCTTATACTATCTGCCCCTTTTAGACACTTAAAAAATATTTCAAAAACAACAACAACAACACAATGATCAACACAATTCACAACAACAATAATAAAAAAATAAAACAGCCGTCATCAACGCTGCTGCTCTCAAATTCTTTTTGATTCTCAATGACGACAACAACAACAACAACCACCAAAATAACACTCATAATTATAATGTTTGAGAGATTTCATCAATTACAAAACTGGTAATGGTACTTACTTAACATACTGCCCTTTAATGTTCTTTTAAATGTTAATGTTGATATGGATTGTCTAATGTCTTTGATTAGATTATTCCATAAATTAACCCCATTTAACAAAAACACAACAACCCAAAATTTTGATTCCTCTTAAATTATAATTGTTGCTTGTTCCAGTATTTCTGTCTTGACTGTCGGGGGACTTACAGTACATGAATTTTGGTATCGACTGCCATTGCAAAGAGCTTGGAACTTTAGGATACATTTTAAAAAGTGCTTAATTTTTTACCTTGAACTCGGCACAAACCCTGCAATTATCCATAAATGGTCTGAAAGGGAGCGCTTTGGATCCCAGCTCTTATTCCCTCCACCCCTCATTCCCTCCATCACATTTTTCAGTTGCATGCATGACCTGCCATTTTATTATTGCTCAAATAAGGCAGAGCCTGATCAAGCCTGCTGTGAGGGACACTTCATTTTACATTTGGCCTTTTTTAATAGGATACCTGAGAGTCCTGAAGCTCAGACTCTTTAATTGGAAAACTAAAATACGATGTTGGAGCACATCCAGGGGTCGTCCAATCATAGCTAATGAGACCCTTGTAAAACAGATCACTTTAAAGAGGTTTGGAGAGCAGAGAAGGTTCCAGGTCAGCTCCCGCCTCCTGCTGCCGCTGCTACACCTGCATGTGTGGTCGACTTCTGCAATCACGCCCCATGCCCGGTCATTTCTCTCCCAGCACTTTTATTGCATCTGCTGCCCAAGACAAACAGCAATAAAGCCAAGGTAACCATGGATACACGAGGGCCACAGCTCTTTTCTTCCTCCCTGCTGATGCTATTGAAACATCCCTCTTTTGAATTTAGGTGGTGGGAGTCTCTTATTTCTCAAGGTTATGAATGATGTGTGGGAAGGAAACAATGCTGGCAGGAAAAAAATAAAGACTGAAGGCAACAAGGTGACGCTTCAGTAAGTTGAAGAAGAAAATGGAGATTTTAAAACCTTGACATTTTATCTCTTTTTAAACAGTGACAGTAAAACACCAATGATCAGAAGAGACTTCTGTTACAAGTTAAGCATCGGTGTAATCAGGAGAAAAAACATGAACTGCTGTGTTTCAGTCCACCGCCGGGACTGACTGAACGTCTCATCTCTCGACACAGCTAATGATCACATCGGCTAATTAGAAGAACAGAGTGTGTTTTTACACACTCAACACCAGAGCCTGAAAACCTGTGTGAGGCCATGACGTCAGCCTGTTGATTGTAACCCTGCTTCATAATGGATGCTGCCATACTGCCATCTCAACGGGATTTTAGCTCAGCCACAGAGAGGCCGTACTCAGGTGGACTGAAGGCCAAATCACCAACAAGAAGTCCACAGATAGATAGATAGATGATAGATGAACCTTTATTATCCCAGAAAAGGGGAATTTGTTTCCACAGCCTTCCATTTCATGTTGCCAAAGCACACCATCACACAGAACACAAACAGAACAATGGACAATCACAAACAAATAAAGAGCAAGACAGCACTTAGCAAGTAGGTTCAGTCAAGGAGGTTGTTCAGTATAGCCAGAGCAGAACAGTCTAGTCAAACAACTCAAAATCAAATGCACTCAAGTAACAGTATGATCTGTGAATTTGAGTGAAGTGTCTTAAATATTTATTTTATTTCCAAATATTTTGTTTTTTTTTAACTTTAAAATGGTTTTAGACGGTAACAACAGACCTCTGTGGCTCTCAGCATCACTACCAGAGCCTGCTGGAGTCATTTCTCTCTAATCTGACAGACCAGATGGACCATTCAATAAATTTTATTTGTCTATTTGGGGGACAGTACATAGTGTGTTTGGGAATAGGCAGAACCTTTCAGAAGCAAGTCTGGCAGGTTATTGGATGATCAATCAGATATTGTAGTATGTGGAAGCTCCTGCTGTGGTGTGAAGTACAAAGCATATGCCATTTTGAAGGACAAACTCACCAAAACATGTCAGAAGTCAAGTAAAAATATGTTTTCTATTGAAAAATGCATCTTTTTCCGGCGACATAAAGACTCTGCTACCCATGAGCACACGCAGCGACAGTCGTGAAGACGTGACCCAAGCCAAAGTGTGTGTTTGTTGTGATGCTAATGAATGCAGCTCGGACCTTCCTCAGAACTCTGCATTGCTTTACAACTTCTTTTTTCAACAACTTACAGGATGCAAAGCCACGAGGTAATGTATCTCTGTCTAGTTACGTAGCGGTAGTTTTTGATGTGTGACAACAAGCAACTTTTGGAAAACTTAGTATCGTAGTTTTGTAGCTGGCTATATATGGCTACTTACAGCCTGGTGCTCTAAGACGTGTCTGAATAATATAAATTTGCTCTAGTTTTAATTGTCTTGATCCTGAAGTTGAGTATCCAGGACAGTCCAGCCCTGTCCGACCCGACCGTGAAGCTAAGGAATAGCATTTATAGCTAACCTATTTAGATGCTATAAAACTCATCTTAAAGTGTGTATTTCCATCAGGCATATATCTAAAAGAGAGACTTTTTTGTAATTACTAAGAAACTCCTCATAGCATCTTGAAGTGTCTTGTTTGATTTTTAGTCAATGATGAAAAATGGAACAAAATGACTACTCAAGCTGTTAGCATCTATGCTAGTCTCTGTACAAGCTGTCACTTCTTGCTGTTGTATTGCTTGTAGCTCTCACTTCTTCCTGCTTTAGAGGATACTAATTGGGTGATGCCACTACAGGTCAAGAATAGTCGTTAAATATTGGAGATTGGCATGACGGATCAGGCTGATCATTGCCATAAACAAGCATTGCGCATGGATCTATCTAGCAGACAATTGCCCAAGTCCCACCGATCAGAGTCTCAAGCAAGTCCCAAGTTTTTTCTGTTGTGGGCAGGTCGAGTCAAGTCGAGTCACAGGTTTAACAGGTTGAGTCCCTCACCATTGTTCCCCAGTCCACCCAAAAAGCGCTCAGATTTTTATCTTGAAGACAGAAACCTTATCTTCCCACACAAACAACAGACGTACACTCTCTTTACTAATGTTAGCTTTGCTAGCTTCATATTGACCACAGGTCGGGCTAATGTTCCTGCCATAGGTCATTATGGCAGGAATATTAGCTACCTGGCTAACGTTTGCAGGTTTCACTTACTTGGCCTCATGTGTCCTCAGGTGGTGGATAAAGTTCGATGTTGTGCCCTCTTTTCGCTTATCGAAGCGTTGCAGGTCGTGCACTTGGCGTGTCTTCGTTTTCTATCTGATTAAAATTCTTTATATACAAAGAAAATAACTTTGGGCACAGAAGACAAAGCGGTTGCCAATTTGAAACCTTCGCCCAGTGCACCCTGCCCACTGATCATCACTGTAGCAGAAGCAGGTGTGTGGTAGGAACTTATGTGTGTAGAACTGTGTCGTGTGTGGGACAATAATAGGTGACGGACAAGTGTACTGTGAATGGAGCATCAATAAAGTGAAGCTAAAAGGAAAGAGTGGCGTATATCTCCTGTCTGGCTCTTCATATAAAGCCTGAGTGCAATTTTTCGGAATCATGTTGTCTCAAGTCAGGTCGAGTCTGGAGACATTTTCTCCTGAGTCTGAGTCGAGTTGCAAGTCGTCTCATTAGCACCTCAAGTCACCTCGAGTCTGAGTCCCAATGACTCGAGTCCAATTGTCTGCTATCTAGTCTTGTATCAACAGTTTAGGTTAGTGCTTGTAATCTACTTTAAGTTCTTTGGTCCCTTTTGTGCCAATAGAGCATTTTTACACCCCTCATTCTACCTTTAGATTGTTGCCGACCATGTTGGTCTCTTGAGCCCATACCCTGATGGCTATACTCTAGTTGCCTTAACAGTCACCAGATCTCAGCGGCGCTATATCGGGATGTCATGAAGATTCATGTCAAATACAGTTGCCCCCTATATGTCATAACAATACTGTCAACAATGACTAGGGTATGCTATCATATTGAATTTCTCAGCCTCTAAATCAGACCTACTTTTCTATAATGAGGTTCTGATAATTAACAGAGGTTAAATGTGGTCCACGGGGGTCTGTATGTATCAAATCCTTCCAACAAGCATCCGATGTTATCTTCCCTTAAAGTGGTGGTATAGTTTACAGACCACCCAAACACACCCAGCAGTTTTCTCTTGTTTCTCCTCTCTCTCGTTTACCTCCCGCTGCAGTGGGACTGCAGCTATATGTAATCATGTATTTTCTCTTGTTGCTGTTCTTGTACTCGCTCACAGTAATTGTCAAGATGGCAGGTTGGCACGTAAAATTGAGCTTCTCTGTGCCCGATTGGCGAGGGATTGAATTTTGTGTCGGAGAAGCAGATGTCTGAAGAGAGGTGAAAGAAAACCAGGAGGAGAACCAGAGCTGTGGAAGTAAAAGTGTAGGCAGTAAGAAAAAAACCCCCAAAAGTATAAGGTGAGCAGAGGCGAGGAGAATTAGGAGGGTGTGATGACATGGTTTCCAGGCAGAGAGGAGGAGGTGAGAGGGTCAGGCTCTGAGAAGGTACATGACAGGGGCTGTAATAGATTTTCCTCACACCTTTCTGGAAGTGACCTGCCCATGGGAAAGGGCCTCCTCTTCATTAACGACAGGTGAGAATGCAGAGGAGGCCCTAAGGGGCTTTATATACAATGAAGACAATAAGATGTTTTTAACACCTAAAGTTGGGCTTCTTTGTCTGTATCCAGTTGGAAAAGACTTGATATTTGCACATTTCCTTTGTATCTTTTCACAATCAACCAATCAGTCAATCTTTATTTGTATAGCGCCAATTCATAACAAGTGTTATCTCAAGACACTTTACAATAGAGCATAAAGCTCTTATGGATACACATATATGCATAGATACATATATACATATAAAAATACACATATACATATATATACAAATATATCCATCCAACACCAACATGAATCCATATAGCCAATCATGAATCCCTCCATCATGGCTCAAGAAAAAACCTTCTGTTAAGCAGCAGGAAATCTTGAATGTGGATCCCAGTCTCATGATGAACAGCAAATCCACACCATGCTGTGTTGGTGTGAGGGTGAAGGAAGAATGACCGAAGCATTCACATCCTACAATGCTTTGAGCCGGCCTTATATCATAACATCACGGCCACTGTAGCAATGACTACAAAGTCACTCTCTGCATTAAGCTGTGTTCACGTGTTCATCGTCTAGATAAATACCATAAATACCTCATTTTGGTCACCGTTGCCGTCGGCCATCGCTCGGTGACGTCACGTCTGCTCGAGTTTCGCCGCGATCATATCATATATCATATAATAGGATGTATAAGTGGACATTATTCCAGCTGTATCCTTTTCACTCACATATCAAACACAAAACACTGCAGCTGATGATGCAGCAGCATCATCTGTAAGTTTCTGTGGTCCGTCTAGGTGGAACTAATGTCCTCACTGACTAGTGTTTCCACACGGATGTAAATTGTTCCTCTGTAGTCCGGATGAAACACTGTCTGTCACGGGCACGTCACACATGCACACACCTGCTGATTGGCTGATGCCGCACAGCCACACAGGACATCACCTGATGAGATTGACTTTTTCTTTTAACTTTGAAATCGCGCTACGTGTGAAGTGGTCGTCTTGTACGCAGCAATCGCATCGCGGGAGGGTTAGCCCCGCCCCATCGCGGCTGTACATTGACTTTGCATGGAGAGTGATCGCAGAGGTAGTACAAGTAGCGTGCGGTGTGTAAGCACCGTTATGGGAGTTTGAATGTTCTTTAATTGTTGGCAGGACACCAAAATGTTCCATTCTGTATGCCCTCTGTCCCATTTTAAACTAAAATTAGTATCAGCAAAAACAATGGTAAACTGTGGAGAGGGTGCATAACCTGCAGAAGCTGATCTGTGTCAGTCTGTAGACTTGGGTTGTTTTCACACCTGGATCATTCGGGGGAGTTGTTCTTATAGTTGGCGTTCCTTATTCAGCACGGCTGAGTTTTTAACATGTGAACACATCAATCCATCCTGTTTCAGCACAAACAACAGAGTCAAGACCTGAAGGAGGTGGTCTGTTTCTTTCCATAAAGTACAGCAGGACTCGGATCACAGGACCTGTAAGAACCTTCGAGCTGGAATTTGTTTGAGTTTTTTTTGTTTTTTTGCAACACAATTGGAACAAAGTGACTGAGCTGTAGGTTTAAGAACCACCTAAGTTTTGTATGGTCTGAAAATTCTAGGAAACCCCATTTCAAGATGCAGTCATTTTCTGAGTCCTCAACATAGAAGGAACCGGCTCTGTGCCTGACATCCTCACTTTTAAACAAACAACCCAACAGGTGCAATCTTGAGTACAATTGGATTTTTGATAAAACACGTACCAGTTATAAAGATGTTATCTGGACCAAACTAAGGTTCTTGGTGGCATCAACTGAGAGTCCAGGGGCCAAATCAGGCCCTCCAAAGTTCCCATCTGGTCCCCAAAATAATCCAAAATCAGAAAATGTGGTTTTAGGAGACTATTTTTGTCATATTATCTCTATAACTATTCCTGGATCCCCAAAATAGTTTGTGCTCGAACAGTTTTATCAGAACTGACTCCATGTTTGACCCATTTTATCCTCTGGTGGGTCAATTTAGCCAACATTTAACCAGAAGAAGGAGAACACTGGAGTCAAACCCAGTCATGCAAAACATGATAGCTGCAGAAAGAAGCAGCCAAGAAATTGCACAAAGTGGCACGTAGCAGTACAGGGACTAGGGACTGATCTCACTTTTATAGGTGAAACATACATGAAATGTTGATTAAACCAATCGTATAAACCAGTTTATTTCAGCTTACTTCAAAACTTAGCCCTCATGGTGAATATCAACAGTAAAGGTGGTCCTTGTGCCATTGGTCCATCCCCATCAGTTGGCCTGTTCCTCAGTACCATCTATGACTAACACATTTCTCTGACAGTGCTGTTCATTTTTAAAACACTTCCTTTAAAGTGAAGATTAAAACTTTCACAGTATTGTTGAAGCCGGTGGGAACATTTCCATCTTTTTCCAAGTGAAACGTCCTGAGCTGCTGTTCCCTCACAAAGAGTAAAAAACTGTTAAGTGACTCCTAATCTAACAACTACGATGGACTGAAGTGTATTTTTTTCCTCTCTTCTGTTTGTGCTCCAGCCCGGAGAGTTTGAACAGCGAGAGATTTCTTTATCCTATTGTATCGCTGATGTGACTAGCAACAGAGTCACCAAGCAACGAGGCCCCACGCTCCTTGTTCTGGGTCGTTCTGGAGAGTCAAAGTGTTGCTTCACACGTTTGCAGCAACAGTTTCATGCACACAAACACACACTCTCCTCTAAATCCCTCTTTTGAGTCTCTAATTCGGCTCTAATCCTTCTGGGCCTGACCGAAGTCCTCCAAACAAACGTAATGGACAATAATCAGCTCTGCAGCACTCTGTGCGTTGGATTGTTTTGTTGTGCTTGGACGGCCACACACAAAAATGCTGTTTTCTTAATAAAAGAGGAGGTTATTAATCTGATGATCTCCTGTCCCTGTGGGCCGTATAAACTCGTCTAACCCAGATCATGGCACTTTATTTTTCTCACAGTCTTTTGCTTTTTTTTGGAAGGGAGTGTTTGTGATGGATCAATGGAGACGAGCTTCCAGTCAGGTAGAATGAAGAAAAGTGTTGATACTAACACTGCAGATATAAACATTATCTTAATGTTTGATTGAAATGTCTATACTTCAACATGTAGTGTGTACACTGCTTTGGAAGTCGACATTAACATTCTCCATGGGAATGACAATTCTGTGACGATGTATCTGAAGCAGATTGATAATGTGCACTGTAAAAAAAATAGTAATATAACAGTATTTTACTGTTTATGTTACAGTTTTTTTCTGTATTTTAAAAATGCCAATTAATTCACAAAAATAAACTATGATTTTACATGTCAAATGTAATATAACAAGAAATTACTGTAACTGTGAAAAAAAAACAATATTTCTGTTCTTTTACAAAGAAACCTCGTTAGAAATATTTATTGTTAAAATACGTTAACAAGTGTATTGTGATTTTACAAATATTTTTCTGTTATTTAAGGGAATAAACTGTAAAATTCAACTTTAAAACTCTAAAAAAAAACTTTTTCTATAAAATAATGTCATTAAGAGGTGCTGGTTTGGTGGAGTGGTCAGCATCTATGCACCCCATGTACTTACTTCTGCCGGTCCAGGTTCGAATCCCACCTGTGACCAGTTTGCAGAGTGTCTTCCCCTACTCTCTCTCCCCCTTTAACAAGCCTATCCACTGTCTCTCTCCTATCATTAAAGGCACAAAATGCCCAAAAAATACATAAAAAAATTAATAATGTCATTAAAACCAACTATTAACAGCACATTCCTGTAAACTTAAGCATAATTCTGCTATTACAATGTCGATTTACCATCTTTATGGGTAATTTAATTGTTTTAACGTGAAATGTCTGTAATTAAACGTTAAAGAACCTTAAATCGAAGCCAAATCTTGTTAAAATTACAACTACAAACTGTATTTTAATTACAGAAAGAAACTGTATGTTTACGAGAAAGCAATTTTCTGTTATTTCAGGGTTTTTTTTTGGTGGCCCAGCTGCCAGAAAATTACTGTTTTTTAACGATTTTTTTTTTTTACAGTGTGATGTGCACTTCTTAAAGTTTATTCTAGAGTGTGTTGGCCTTCATTGTCCACCAGGAGACTGGGACATTGGTACAAGGCCATGCTTGGACTACTGCCCTCCTACATTTGTAATTTGATCACTTGGAGAAGTGTTGATTCTTCTTGTACTACCTCGGCGACCACTCTCCATGCAAAGTCAATGTACAGCCGGGGGGCGGGGCTAACCCTTCCACGATGTGACAGCCGCTTTTCACACTACCACATAGCTTGTCGCGCGATGTGAAAGTAAAAAAAGTTGATCTTTTCAGGCAATGTTGTGTGTGGCTGTGCGGCAGCAGCCAATCAGCTGCAGTGTTTTGTGTTTGATAAGTGAATGAAAAGGATACAGCTGGAATAATGTCCGCTTATACATCCTATTATATGATATATGATATGATCGCGGTGAAACTCGAGGCGGATGTGACATCACCGAGCGACGGCGGACGGCAACGGTGACCAAAATGAGGTATTTATCGGCGTGCGACGCTACGTCAGTGGGTGACGCGATTTTGGTAGCTGGGTCGCTTGCAGTGTGAACGCAGCGTTATGGTTTGTGTTCAAACGATCACTTGTTGCTTTCATTTTCATTTTCCCGCGCAGACCTGGGAAAGAGCTTTTGTATTCTCTGCTCCTTCTGCATGAAACATGTTGCAAAAAGACTGGAAATTAACTGAGCTTGTTTCTTAAAATGCATTTAAATCCAGACTGAGAGCACTTAGACAGCCTCCTCAAACTGTAGCTGTTTTTTGTGACATTATTGTTGATGGTGAATCGCCAGAATTTTACTTTGTAACTTTGCCGTCTCTTGGCCAGGACTCCCTTGAAAAAGAGGTTCCTAATCTCAATGGGACCTCTTGGTTAAATAAAGGTTAAATAAAATTTAAAAATTAGGCAAACCTACACTTGTCAAAGCTAAACTTTCTCTTGAAGTTGTTATAAACAATGATGAATGTTTGAAACAAACAGTTTGGCTGTAAATGAACCGGTCTTCCTTTGTTTTTGTCCAAATTAGTTTGGCCAAGAGGAAGTTTAATTAAAAAATTGGACTGCAGACACTTCTTGTTCAGTCCAAACCATTCGCAGATATGATAAACCATAAATATGTTAACCATGGACATGACAGCCAGTGCTCTCAGTGCCCTCCCTGTTTTATTTCTGAACCTTTCTTTCCTGTGTTTCCCCTCATCTCTGTCCTCTGGGGGTTTCTTACAAACATGGAGGTCCTGCAGCGGTAACCCAAGCCCACTGCAGGCCAAACAATAAAGGGTTCATCCAATTGAGTCTGGCATGTGGCCCTGCCTCTCTGAATGGAGAGAGAACAGCACCTGGTATCTCCTGTGCCTCCATTACGCACTGCCAAGATTGGAGAAGATTGCTCTGCCAGAACAATAATGTGGACATCCACCATGAGCGTCCGTCGGCCCCACACCCCGTCCTCCCCCATCGATGGCAAATCAATGTGTGTGGGAGTGTGTGTGCACAGGGATCTCCCTCAGTCTGTCCTTTATGGAATAAGCCATCACAGCCTTTATCTCCTTCTCTCTGTCTACCTCATATAGTACTGCCTTTCCTTATCGAGGCTGGACCGACCGCTTGGCCTCACACGCCCTCACCCATCTGCCTCCCCCGTAGACCACCTTCCCCCTCAACATCAATCAAGTAGTCAACATTTTTGGAAGGAGATTATGCATGAGCTCGGAGTCTGAATGTTAGGTCAGGAGCAGGAGATGGGAAACTGTTTCGTGATGGTGAAAAATTACTTTTTAGAAAGCTTGTTGTTGACTTCAGAAAATGTTGTTTTACCTTTTAAAGTAACCTGACATGCAAAATGAACCATTTGATATATATTTAACAAGTCCATCTAAGAAAGATCCCATAGAAAGTGTTTGGGAATGACGTAACAATCAGCCAATCACCTGCTGGATATGATTTTAAAAGTTTCTGCCAGTCATGTACATTACAGGCCCATCAGACAATGTTGCAAGCAGAGGCTTCTGTGACAATACAATGATGCACTTTACACTTTAGCACTCTGCACTTTAACCAGCCCCTTGGCCTAAATGTTTTTTGGTTTTTTTTTTGATGATCAACTATGTTTGCTCTGTTTCGTATTGTTTGTTTTGTTTTTATTGTGTATAAATGTTTTGTACAACACCAACCTGCCAATGGACTAGAGATGGAAATTAGCCACACGGCTATGACCTCACATGTTTACATTTATATGTTCATTAACATGTACTGTCCCATCTTTTAAAAATAAACAAATAAACAAATCTACAGTATAAAGGACAGTGTTAGCCACTTCACAGAACGAACTCTTACCAAACATGTTGAAAGTAGAGCCAAAATATCCTCATTGTGACATTAGTGGTTATTTGTTTTTTATTTAAGGAAGAAATTCTGTCAAGATCTGATAAATGTACTTCAGAAGCTGTTAGCATCTATGCTAATCTCTATCCAAGTAGTCATTCCCTGCTGTTGTCTTGCTTGTACCCTACTCCTCTTAATGCTCTGAATATTTGGGGGGTCATCCTTTACATCCTCATAATCACTGTAGTTTTGGCTTGGCGAGATGGATCAGCCTGACAACTAGGCCTGTCACAATAACAAATTTTGCTGGAAGATAATTGTCCCAAAAATTATTGCCGATAAACGATATTATTGACAATATTTTTTTTTCATTTTTTGTCTTTAATGTAATTATAAAATATGTCATAATAAAGTGAGTACACCATTTCAAAGCAATAAACTTTAATTTCTTAAGAGTATTTAACTGTATTTGGAAGGTCAAGATCTGTTAAATAATATAAATTAAACAAACCATATAATAAATTTAACAAACAAACAAAAAAAACAATGAAAATGAAATGGGCTTTTTTTTTAGGAGATATTGCATGTAAATAAAATTTTAAAAAATAGAGCCTGCCTCTGCAAAGAAAAAACAAAACTTCAATAAAAAACACAACAATAAAAACGATAAATAAAATGTAATTCAGGAACTGTTCGTGACATGTACTTTCTCATAGTCAATTCGTACTGTCTGTCAAACGTTCGTAACATTTCTGGCTTTTCAATCGTATTGAAGGGCTGCATTTTTTTTGCAATGTAGCGAACAACACTGTCTGTGAGCGTGCACCATTGTGTGCTGTTTTATTTATTTTTACTTTGCAGACCAAACGTCTCAGTAAGCGCTGACTGTCAGGACGAAGGCTCCGCTGAGCTCACACCTTGTTCATTCTGTTTAAAACCAAAATATTCCCGCACTGGGGCTGCGGCAGCCGGCTTAGGAACCATCGCTTTCATGCCATCATTCATATCATTATTTGTTTCCCAATTATTCCTCGTAAGCTCACTTCAGCTCTGTGTGTGTATGCGCTAGTGGCCCCGCCTATCAATCAATCAACAATCAATCTTTATTTGTATAGCGCCAATTCATAACAAGTGTTATCTCAAGTCACTTTACAATAGAGCATAAAGCTCTTCATTTTATGGATTCACATATATGCATAGATACATATATACATATAAAATACACATATACATATATATGCAAATATATACATCCAACACCAACATGAATCCATATACCCCCCAAAGATAGAATAAATGACAGATGGCTCACTCCACTATAAATCCGCTATAGAACCGATGCACCCCGGTGTTAAGAAAGATGGACAGAGCGAGCCATCTTCTCATTCAGCCTCTCTGGTAGAAAGACAGGAGGAAAACAAACATGCATGCACGTGTCAGTTTATTGAGGCCAGCAAACTTACCAAGGACGTTTTTTTTATCGTTCAGTTAATTGATTTATTGATTATTGACAGGCCTACTGACAACAGACATTAAACCAGGCAGATCCTTCTGCACAGCAAGGTTACTTTAGTCTTAAATCTCAAATCTCTGGCTGACAGTCTTGCAGTGTTCACAATGACTGCAGGAAAATATGATTGAAATTGTAATTTTGAGAAACCTGAGAATCATTTTTGTAATACGTAAAGTATCTTTGGCCTCAGATACTCCACCGATGGAGGTCGGTGCTCTCAGACTGAGGGAGTAACTCTAAACAACTGGAGCACGTGTCACTTGAGACATTTTAAGGACCAATGTTCGACGTGCCCTGCTTCAAATGTCTCAAGTGACTGTTGCCTTTATTTGGAAATCCATTTAAGTGTTTTTTTTTTCAACACACTTTATTTAATTTAGTCCATCTTTTACCAGTCTTGTTTGTCCTTTTTATGGTTGGAACAGTTTTTAGGCTTGTCTTTATGAGTGATTAACAAGCTTAGAAACACAGCAAACATCAGCAGATACACACTAAAAACTGTTGGGTTAAAAAATAAACCAATTTTAACCCAACTGCTGGTTTAGAAAAGGACGAAACCCTTTTTGGGTTATTTTGACCCAACAGTTTGGGTTCTTTTTTTTTGACCCAATTATCGGGTTGCACAATTCCGCACTCCCAGAACTTTGACACGGAGGCAGTTAGGACTCAAGAGCGAGACAGATTTTGCAGTTCACAATAACCAGCTTTATTGAACAGACACAGGAACCGTTGAGTAAAGAGCGAGGATCAAATCCGCAATCCTTGGAGCACGAGGCAGTGACGTAGTCCACTCGGCCACACAGGAGCCACACACTCATACCGCAACTCAGAGTCTTTAAGGTGCAGCAGGTTAGGACTCACTTTGTCTTTCAGAGCAGGAAATGGTTCTGATTGCCAGAGATCAGGCTGCTGATTCAGGCTCATAGACGGGTACTCGGCGTCACACACAGGCAGAAGAGTCAGATACCGGAGAACAGATGGCCACCACAGATCAGGATTCACGAACAGGTACTCGGCGTCAGGAACAGAAGGCAAGGTCGGCAACCAGGGATCAGGCAGGCAGGTAGGTGCAGGACAGAAACGGGTCGGTACCTTGTAGTGTAGCCGAGGATCAGCCGATTAAGGCAGAAACAGGAACAGAACAGGTCGGCAACGGGTGATCAGTCCGGATAACAGGTCTGGAGTTCTTGGCATGAGAGCGAGACGATCTGACGCCGAGTGAGTGTGGAGCTGGTTGTGACATAGGTGTATTAAATTAATAGCCCTATAACCCAGAAAATGGGTTACTCTTTTTAAAAATAAACCAAAAATTTAACTCCACACTAGCAACACATAAATTGGGTTACCAAACTAACTCAACATTTTTTAGTGTGTAATGATTTCAGCAGCCCTTTTCTATCAAACAGGCAATGCTCTGCAAACTGCAAATTGGCTTAATTAAAGAAAAAAAAAAAACTTAGAATAAAGTTGTGACCTGAAGAATTAAAATAATAATTTAACTAAATTGATGCATATTCTTGGATTAACATCCCTGTAGTTGGCTCATCTGTCAACCCATACAGGCTTTTATGGCCTCGCAGCTATATTCTTCACAACCAGTCTAATCTTCTGAAATGGCCATAGATTGTATTACATGAGGAAATGATGATTTGTGTCTCATGCAAACCCTTGAACATCTGTGTTATTCGCCCTAAGCTATGATAAAGAGTTGATCTTTAATGACTTATGAGACTTAATGGACTGATATTGAGTTTCTTATTCAATTTGATGCGTCTTGACAAGCCAGTACATCCTTATATATACAGTATGCTCATCTCTAAGCTTCCAGCTCTGTCTCCATCATAGTATCGTGTGCATGAATCTAACTTAATATGCAAGATCAGAATGGCAGCTGTAATGCTTTTAGTCATACATGAATCCTCCATTTTCACTCTATGGAAGTGCCACACGCCACAGACCAACATGCTCTTTGACCCCCTTTCCTAACATCCATGCCTTGAAGACCCCCCCGTACACCCAGCCACCCATTCACCCCCCCTTGTTTATCTGTCATGCCGTGGACGCCGTGTTGCTGGGCAGATTGGTTAGTGGGCTTCAAGGCATGACTGGTCTGCTTGGCTTGCTGTGCATCCACCAGGGTGTAATTCAGGGTGACACTCACACATGGGAAGAGGATGTGATGTTTTATTACTCAGTTATGTACAACAATCAGCTGAGGAATTCCCCCATGGAAGTGTGTTTTTTTTAGCATGGTGAGGCAGGAAATAGAAAAGTACAGGAAGCATCAATAATTCACATTTCAGCCATGAATTTAGATCCTTATGTCACAAATGTTTTAACACAATTAGGCTTTAAGAAGTCATCATCAAGCTTTGGTTTGGACCAAGTCTGTCTGTCCATGTTTCCTCTGTGCCAGGCACTTTGCAGAATTTTCTCCAGTCGAGTCAATCATTTGATTTTTACGATCTGCACTGTGATGCATTTTTTCCACATGCTTGGAGCACCACTAAACTCTGAGAGAGACACACATCAAGTTAATTTAGAAGTCTCTTTGAACATGCATTGGTTCTAGCTAAACAATAGGGGTGGGCGATACTGGGAATTTTGGTATCGATCCGATACAAAGTAAAAACAGGGCTAGTAACGCTGATACAGATACTTTTTACGTGAAATGTAATGATCATTGAATAATTTTGTAATTTTGCCTTGAGTTGGTTGATTATGATTATGGTAAAACACAGCACAAAGATTTTAGGCAAATGCTTTTTATTAATGAACCACAACAATAGAACAACATTTTAACTGTATGAAAGTAATAAATTATTCCACGTTTAAGAAAAAAATTCACAAGTGTAAAAACCAAAAAAGCAGCAGTGTAAAAATATATAAATATAACAATGTCAACATCACAACAAAAAATACCTTCCATTGCACAAATAAAGTGTAAACTACAGTTAACCTTAACCTTTGGCTTTCTGCTCACAAAGCCCTCTCTTGTTGCCATTTTGGCTCTGTTTCCATATTGACAACAGATTTATAGGTTTTTGTTCAGAAACAGTAACATGTTGACATAGAGGGAGAGAGGTGCGCCGTTTAGAAGAGGCGGTCGGAGCGGAGAAAAGGAAAGTAAAGACGACATAAGAGAAACTTCAGTATCTATACCAATACTCAGCTTGGTATCAATACTATCGATATTAAGATCGATACGCTCACCCCTACTAAACAATCAACCTTCCTGTCTCCTGTTTAATGAAGGTCTGAGGCTGAAATGCTGCAAATAAATAAAATGTTGTTTAGTATGTCGTGCTCACTGTCATCATGCTGCCTGGACATGGACAAACTCTAATTGAATAACAAGCTTCACCCAGCTGTCATACTTTGTGTTCAGTTTATTGCTGAAATAGGATCTTAGCAAATTCTTTAAGGGATAGGATGCTTAAACCAAGAACACTATTAAAAGGTTGCAGCAAATTTTACTGGCAACATGATGCAAGTAATGTCTTTTCAGGAGCATTACTCTATTTCAATTAACAGCATAATTACTTCATTTTCAATAATAAGTTAACTAATGTATTTTTCAAGGTATCCTTACTGTATTGTATTACAATGTATTTGGGTTTAAGATTATATCACTGTATCTTTAGCTACTGAAATAGTTTTTAGTGGCAAAATATAATTAATTAAAAATAAAAATAATCACACTGATTAAATCAAACAATTGTGTCACCCAAAATGTGAAATATCTACTCGAGGAAATCTTGCCTGCTATTGGTCAGTTTTCCAGATCAAAATGGTATTTTCTGTTGATCCATTAACCTTTTCAGTTACTTACTATATAGACATTTTATACTCAGTTACTCTAGATATTATGTTAAAATTAGGGGAGCTAATTTATCGCATTAATTGAGATTAATTAGCGCGCTATGGTCTTTTTTTGCGTAGGTCTAATTTTTTTACCTAATTTCATGGTTTTGTTAGATTCTGAAGGCGAACTTTAAAATACGAGGGCAGCTGGTGATTGGACGATCAGTCTGCTTGTCACACTCTTCATAGACCAATCTCATCAAGCCACAGTATGATGGAGCAGCTAGACCCTGTTGTTAGCCATTAGCTTAAACTACAAGTACGTCAGTCCTTAGACTATCGTCTTATCTTACATTGAATGATTCCACACAGATGTGTCATCTGTCACATGTGACATGAATCTAGTCAAAGACAAAACCACCAAGTTCTCCCGGTAAACTCCTGAGGAGAGTAGATTTGATATCGTAGGGTAACCATGACTACAGCTTGGCGTTGTTAGTGCAGCATTTCCGCGCCTCTCTTGGATCCCAGCGGTGATCTCCGGTCAGGAGAAAAGCAAAATCATGATTTCCCATAAGAAAGCTTGAAGTGACGTTTTTTTCTCCTCTTTTAAAGGAGAAAGTGGAGTCTTCTGATAAAACTGCAAGATGACTTTACACGCTGCTGTTGTTTTCAAACATGCAGTCACTTCCTGTTGTCATCACATCTGCAGCTCCGCCTCTGTCCCCTGATTGGCCCGTTAAAGCAGGAGAGTTTTTATGCATTGGGCTTCTTCTGCTTCAGTTTTTGGGAGGTGGAGAAGAATCTTTAGATCTGCAACAATAATCTAATGAATTCCAATGAAAATACCTCAAGCTGAGGCTTATTCTGCCATTTTAAAGTGAAATTAAACAAATAGATTAACTAGATTAATTAATTACAGGTCATCATTGATTAATCTCCTGTTAAAGACTCCATTTTACATGGAGAAATAAACACATTTACTGCCTGTTTTAAACAATAAATGGACAAACAAATAAGATAGAAAGCTGTTGCCGGTACAGGTAGTGGCTGGATTTTATTGCACATCATTTGTTTTGATTTCATGAACAATTCCTCCCAGAGCTACAAGCCAATGTGCTGTTAACAGTTCTTGACTAGGATCATGAATCAGCTGCTCCAGATTGACTTTAAATACCTCTGTAAGCAAACAGCAGCAACTGTTCAGATTTCTGAAAGTCCGTGGCCTTCTGCAGGTGTAACTTTTCATGGGCGTCTTGATT